>OVBL01000956.1:0-283192 GCA_900406555.1 Pseudoturritis turrita | reverse complement strand
TGAAAAAAGGGGTGCAACACGAGGACTTCCCAGGAGGTCACCCATCCTAGTACTACTCTCGCCCAAGCACGCTTCACTACGGAGTTCTGATGGGATCCGGTTGCATTAGTGCTGGTATGATCGCACCCGTCAGTACATGTCTTGCAATTGCATATATCCTTTATTTTGCGATCTTTTAAAATAGTTCGGCGTGGATTCCACTAGACACATGGGCATGTCCGGATAGCTTGAACGTACAGAGATAGGATGAAACCTTCGAATCTAGCGATCTAGCGGATACACATAGTGTTGATTCAAAAATACGACGTATTTATAAAGAAATAGGTGAGGAAAAAAACTGAAAAAGAGGGTGCAACACAGGACTTCCCAGGAGGTCACCCATCCTAGAACTACTCTCGCCCAAGCACGCTTCACTGCGAAGTTCTGATGGGATCCGGTGCATTAGTGCTGGTATGATCGCACCCGTCAGTACATGTCTTGCAATTGCATATATCCTTTATTTTGCGATCTTTTAAAATAGTTCGGCGTGGATCCCACTAGACACATGGGCATGTCCGGACAGCTTGAACGTACAGAGATAGGATGAAACCTTCGAATCTAGCGATCTAGCGGATACACATAGTGTTGATTCAAAAATACGACGTATTTATAAAGAAAGAGGTGAGGAAAAAAACTGAAAAAGAGGGTGCAACACGAGGACTTCCAGGAGGTCACCCATCCTAGTACTACTCTCGCCCAAGCACGCTTAACTGCGGAGTTCTGATGGGATCCGGTGCATTAGTGCTGGTATGATCGCACCCGTCAGTACATGTCTTGCAATTGCATATATCCTTTATTTTGCGATCTTTTAAAATAGTTCGGCGTGATCCCACTAGACACATGGGCATGTCCGGACAGCTTGAACGTACAGAGATAGGATGAAACCTTCGAATCTAGCGATCTAGCGGATACACATAGTCTTGATTCAAAAATACGACGTATTTATAAAGAAAGAGGTGAGGAAAAAAACTGAAAAAGAGGGGTGCAACACGAGGACTTCCCAGGAGGTCACCCATCCTAGTACTACTCTCGCCCAAGCACGCTTACTGCGGAGTTCTGATGGGATCCGGTGCATTAGTGCTGGTATGATCGCACCCGTCAGTACATGTCTTGCAATTGCATATATCCTTTATTTTGCGATCTTTTAAAATAGTTCGGCGTGGATCCCACTAGACACATGGGCAAGTCCGGACAGCTTGAACGTATAGAGATAGGATGAAACCTTCGAATCTAGTGATCTAGCGGATACACATAGTGTTGATTCAAAAATACGACGTATTTATAAAGAAAGAGGTGAGGAAAAAAACTTAAAAAGAGGGGTGAAACACGAGGACTTCCAGGAGGTCATCCATCCTAGTACTACTCTCGCCCAAGCACGCTTAGCTGCGGAGTTCTGATGGGATCCGGTGCATTAGTGCTGGTATGATCGCACCCGTCAGTACATGTCTTGCAATTGCATATATCCTTTATTTCGCGATCTTTTAAAATAGTTCGGCGTGGATCCCACTAGAAACATGGGCATGTCCGGACAGCTTGAACGTACAGAGATAGGATGAAACCTTCGAATATAGCGATCTAGCGGATACACATTGTAGTGACCCGTGTTAAGACTAAGAATGATTTCTCAAAAATCATCAAGGAAAGACCTAGGAAGCATATGGGACGTTACCATGGTCAGTTGGGTCAAGGGATTAACCAATTGCTATAACTTGGTCGAGATTTTGGAGAGCTTTAACAACCTGATGGGACGGAAAAGAATGACCAGAATATTTCAATCACTTAGTAAATCATGGAAATGATATAAAGGATGTATAAAGAGAGTTTGGGTCGAAGAAAATTCAGTTTGGGTCGAGGGAAATGATTCTGGGTCGAACCAGATTAAAACCGGCAGTTTTGCCGTGAACCGCGGATAAGCAGCTTAGTCACCTGCCTGTGTGCTTGTGCCATCCGTGTGTTGGTGTGTGTCTGTATATGAAGAACGTGAGTCTGAGCGTGCTTCCCACATGCCTGGGTCAAAGATGGGTAAGCATTAGTCACTGCCAGGTGTCGCACCATGGGCAGTAATGGGTGGAGGAAAGGCTGACTTGCCTGCCTGCTTCACCTGTCTGCCTGCTTTACCTGCCTGCCTGCCTGCTTTACCTGCTTGGTACGGATTCTATATATACACCCAATGTCCTGCTCTGTTCGACCATCAGTTGAATTTCTTAACCTAAAGCAGTCAATCTAGCATCGTTCATACCAGCTGTACCAGTCGGATCAAGCAGTTCATACCACAGACAGACTGTCGTGGATCGTAAACGGGTGTAGTGGACGAATATTAGGGTAAGGTTCTGGATCCAAAACCCTTCTAGTCCAACTCGATTTTTCATTCTGGACCTAAATCTAACCTTAGTTTTTGTGTTAAATGATTGGAACCGTCCCAAAAATCATGGTTTCAGTCTTGGTTAGGTTTGAAAAAGGGCAACATAAATCGGTGGAAAAATCAGTTCGGTCTAGGTAAGGCCCGTGACCATTCTGATCCAGTTTCCTTGGGAAAACATATAATCAAATCGTGTTAACAGCCCAAGTATTTCCATACAGAAATCCCAGTCGTGTTAAGCAAAAGAAAACGTGGGTAGAAACCGTGACCCGAACCAGGATCGTTCATCAATTAAAGGTGAGTCTTGGTGATGCTTGTCGTGTGTTGATGAGTTGAATACACGTTGTTTGTTTAGTGTTTATACGTTTGATTATTAAGCATGTGAGGTTCATTGAAGTTTAAATTATTACTCTTGTTAGATGCTTAAAAGCTCTAACTTGTGCTATACGTATAAGATTGAAATTATGCTACATGCTATAAGTTTACTTGGACTTAAGTGTCTTGTATACTTTATAAAATTATGATGAACGTGGTAAGACTGAAAATTATACTATGCATTTATAAGTTTACTAGCAACTTAAGTGTTCGGTAAACTTTATAAACTTATAAACTGAAAATTGGTATAAGGTTTATTAGCAACTTAAGTGTTCGGTAAACTTTATAACCTTATGAAAACGTGGTAAGACTCTTCCCTAAATACCGTGGCTTAACTAGTCATAGTGAGTACTAGTTTAAGTACACGAAGACACGGAGAGACGGGATTGCAGCCTATGGCCGTGTACTGCATGACGATGCAGAATTTCCGGTGTGATACCTTATCAATTAAGGCCATTGGAATGGGTGAAGGATCATCGGCTTGTCTAGCCTTAGTGGCTACGGGTCTGGTGATGCCTAGTGGTGTCAAGGGTTGGGAAGTAGTCAATCACATGAGGCCTTATTAAAAATGTGAAAGTTAAACTTATAATTATAAAGAACGTAAATTATTACTATGATGGTTAATATTATACATGTTTGCGTGTGATTGTTATTTTGGGTTTGGTTGGGATATTATATGCTTGTTTAGGGGAGCCTTGACTCACTAAGCAAACTAGTTGCTTATGACTCTACTTGTTTTGCAGGTAACCGTTAGTGGGTAGACCGTTTGGGAAGAAGGAGCATTAGGAAGAATCAGTGGTAGTGTTTCTTGCCTTTTGTAAACGAATAATGTCTATTATGACATTAACGTTTTGGAGTGTTAGACTCATGGCCAAACTTAATGTATATACGTTTTGTAACACGTTTAAAATCCTATGTATAATTATGTATAAAAATGTGTTTGAAATATTCGGGTTTCATATGATGCCTAGTTCTAGTCCGAGCAAACTAACTATCTAGTATAATTTGGGGTTGGCAAGCCTTGAGTTATATTCGATAGGGATTTGTACGTAGAAGTTCGGTCTAGGGTTTACTTGGATGCGTTCCGGAAACCTCGGATCGGACAACTAAGTATGAATTAGTAACGCTTCCGGTTAGTCCATGATCGGGGGTGTTACAAAGGTGGTATCAGAGCATGGTTTTAACGATGCTTCAATGGGACTTGGTTTTCAAATGATTTATCGAGTAAAATGGTCGCAAAGGGCAAGTAGGATAAACTGGTTATGTTCCTTCGATTTTAATTAAGTTGGGTTAGGACTTACCCTGATCTTTGATGTAGATGGTATCACCACCGAGACGGATACATCCCCGCCATCAGCGGATACATGCTGGTCCGCCCCGACCAATGCTAAGAGGACGTCCGTGGGGACCACCTCCAAGAGTAGGGGAACCGAATTATCGATACCCAGAATGGTATTACGGCCACCCTCCTCCAGGATCAGATGATTCGGATGGCTTTATTGAGTCTGATCCCTCGGAAGAACCCCAGAAGAAGAGATCCCCGAATATACAGACGAGAACTCACCTCATCATACGTTAGAGTTGGGGTTGAGAGATGACAGTGATCCTGGACCTGAAGGATCACGTCATGGCAGAAGGCTGCCAACACCGTCGTCCGATTCTGAATCAGTGGAGGATCAAAGGCAACAGATTGTTAGTAGGGAGGGGATGAGCCGATCGGGTTATGAAGGATGGTTATCTTCAGAAAGCCCATCAAATGGACGAGATGATCGGAACCGAGAACCGAGAGGGCGAGAGCACCGAGGACCATTCCATGAGGAACGTCATCATCCACATGGAGCGGGTCCAAGTGGAACACAACATGAACCAATGACCACAGAGGATCAATTGATGAACGCGGTGCGACGTTTGATTGATCGTTTCAGCGAAGAACAACGACCACCCCGAGTTGCTCACCATAATCCACCACCGTCTCCCCCAAATTTTCTTAAGATGGTTATGATGATGAAGAATATGGGGACTAGACGATTCTTCGGAAGCACAGATCCATTCGAGGCCGATGCTTGGATACGACATATCGAGCGGAACTTCGAGGCAATCCGTTGTCCGGAAGGGTTTAAGACGGATGTAACAGTACACTACTTGATGAGGGATGCAAGCAGTTGGTGGGATAGTATGAAAATGCATTATGGAGCCATAGATCCTACATGGTCCGATTTCCGTAGAGAGTTTGAACGGAAATATTTTCCGCCGGAGGCGAAGGACCGATTGGAAAGGAAATTCCAAGAGTTAAGTCAAGGAGAGCGCAGTGTTCGAGAATATGAGGCTGAATTTACTCGTCTAAGACGTTATGCACATTATGGACCCAGTGATGAGGCAACCGTGATTAGGAAGTTTTTACGAGGACTGAGGCCAGAGATTATGAACTGCTTACTTGCAGTGGACTTTTGTACCCTGTTTGAGCTCGTAGAAAGAGCAGTCAATGTAGAAGATGGCCTAGGAGCGGAACAAGCTTTCTACTCTCGGCAGATTCCGCAGTCGCGAACATCTAGACAAGCGTTGGGAGCACATGAGTTCCAACCCGTTGAGAGGGGTCAAACCTTGGGGCAAGGACAAGGTTTTGGAAGAGGTCATAGTTCGGGACGAGGTCAAAATGTAGGAAGAGGACAGAATTTAGCACGAGGACGTGGGAACAGAGCTGGTAGGGGTACACCAACGATGGATTCCCTGCCCAAGTGTTATAGATGTGGACGTCCAGGACACTATTCCCGGGCATGCCCTAACATGGGACAGACGAGACCCGTGCCAGCCTACATTACATGTTTCACATGTGGAGAGAAGGGGCACTATGCGACTTCATGTCCAATCACCCATGCCATTCAGCCAGTACAATCTACCCGACCCCCGGCAGTGCAAGCATTGGCTACACAAGGAGTAGTGGAGCCGACGCCCAAACGTCAAGCAATCGCAGGGAGAGTCTATCCCTTAGATAAACCTGAATCCTCACGACCTTCTAAAGGTCCCATTTCAGGTATGTGTGGGTTTATAACTCATCGTATAATTAATTGAATTTATGATTGAGTTGCTTGATGATTATGTGATAAATATAAGAAATATAAATGGAAAAATTTAATGTTTGTCTAGCAACATTACGTGTCTGTGGCGTACCCACACACGTCTTGTTTGACTCAGGCGCACACATAGTTTTGTATCCCCTGAGGTCGTTACAGGGTTTGAGGGGACCCTTACGGTGGTAAAGGTATGTGTGCCCGTCCTAACACCCGGAGACCAAATTCTCAATGCCGAGAATTGTTATTTGAGAGTTCCGGTTCTAGTTGAGGAAAAGGTCTATTTAGCCAATCTCTTAGTCATTCTTTTAGAACGGTACGAAGTTATCTTAGGAATGGACTGGTTAGCAACGTATCAAGCACACCTAGACTGTGGAAGAGGAAGAATCACCTTTGAGGAAAGTGGACAACCTTCCATAGCGTACTATGGAATAAATCCGAGTTCGGGAATATCTTTTATGACAGCTTTGAGAGCTGAAAAGGCCCTTGCGGAAGGTGAAGCCTACTTAGTAACCTTGTCTGTTGTCGAAGAATACTCCGAAGAAAAACCAAGCTTGAAGAGATTCCAATAGTCCGTGAATTTGAGGATGTGTTTAAACCCTTGGAAGGGTTACCACCATCTCGCAATGATCCATTTACTATATCTCTCGAACCGGGAGCCGCACCAATCGCTAAAGCACCATATCGGATGGCCCGGGCAGAATTAGCAGAATTGAAGAAGCAGTTGGAGGACCTTTTGGAGAAAGGGTTTATTAGACCAAGTTCTTCCCCTTGGGGAGCTCCAGTCCTATTCGTTAAGAAAAAGGATGGAAGCATGCGGTTGTGTATAGACTATCGGGGAATCAACAACGTTACAATTAAAGACAAGTATCCGTTGCCCAGGATTGATGAACTATTAGACCAACTGCTAGGAGCAAGCTGGTTTTCAAAAATCGACTTAGCATCTGGCTATCACCAAATCTCCATTTCTGAAGCCGATGTAATGAAGACGGCATTTAGAACACGTTATGGCCATTACGAATTTGTGGTCATGCCTTTTGGCCTAACAAATGCACCGGCAGCATTTATGCGTTTAATGAATGAAGTCTTCCGAGACTACTTGGATGAATTTGTTATCATCTTCATCGATGACATCCTAATCTACTCATGAAGTGCAGAAGAGCATGCAGAACATTTGAGGAAGGTGTTGGAACGCTTAAAAAGTCAAAAGCTTTTTGCTAAATTTAGCAAATGTTGTTTCTGGAGAAGGGAAATAGGATTCTTAGGACATCGGGTATCAGGACAAGGAGTATCAGTCGACCCTGAAAAGATCGTGGCAATCCGAGAATGGCCACAACCAACCAGTGCCACGGAGACTCGGAGTTTCTTGGGATTAGCTGGGTACTACCGAAAATTTGTGAAGGATTTCTCCACTATAGCCAAACCTTTAACCCGTCTGACGGGGAAGGGTATAACTTTTCAGTGGAATGAGGAAGCAGAAAAGGCGTTCAACCAATTGAAGGAGGCCTTAACTACTGCACCAATCCTAGCATTACCAGAACCGAGCCAACCATACATAGTTTACACTGATGCATCGAGGGTAGGATTGGGATGCGTGTTAATGCAAGGCAAGAAGGTCATTGCCTATGCATCACGACAATTAAGGAGGCACGAAGAGAATTATCCAACCCATGATTTGGAGATGGCTGCCGTAGTATTTGCTCTCAAGATATGGCGATCGTATTTTTATGGAGAAACCGTGCAGGTCCTCACCGACCACAAAAGTTTGAAGTATTTGTTTACTCAACCAGATCTTAATCTAAGACAAAGAAGATGGATGGAGTTTGTAGCTGATTATGATCTGGAAATTTCATACCATCCGGGGAAAGCAAATGTAGTAGCAGATGCTTTGAGTCGCCGCAGAGTAGATTCTGATGTAAAAAGAGACTTAATGACCCTAACCGCAGAATTTAAGATGATAAATGTATCATTCCTAGAAGGAGAGACCAGTGAGCCATTGGGATTACAAGTGATAAATCAGGCAAGTCTACTACAAAGGATTCGACAGGAACAGAGAGAGGATAACAGTCTAAAGAAAATAATTGAGGAGCTTCATGACCGGGATGAACCCAATAGGAGAGGATATCATTTAGCTACGGATGGAACTCTACTGCTAAATAAAAGAATAACAGTGCCTAAAGGGCAAGGCCTGCGAGAGGAACTTCTAAGAACCGCACATCACTCATTACTGAGTATTCATCCTGGAAGTACCAAGATGTATCGAGATATCCGCCAGTATTATCATTGGCCGGGAATGAAACGGTCCATTGCGCAATGGGTAGCAGAATGTCAACCTTGTCAGCAAGTCAAAGTCGAACATCAAGTGCCAGGGGGTCTATTGCAAAGTCTACCGATCCCAGAATGTAAATGGGACGCAGTAGCCATGGACCTTATAACTGGATTACCAAGGGCACCAGGGCGCGGCAATGATGCAATATGGGTAGTTGTGGATCGCTTAACAAAAAATGCTCATTTTCTACCCGTAAAGTTAGTTGACAACGTAGAAATATTGGCTGGGCTATATTTGAAGGAGATAGTAAAATTGCATGGTGTTCCAGCCAATATAGTATCTGATCGGGACCCAAGGTTTACAACACAATTTTGGAAAGCTTTTCAACAAGCCTTAGGCACAAACTTGCATATGAGTACGGCATTCCATCCTGAGACAGATGGGCAAACAGAAAGAACTATAAGAACGTTGGAGGATTTGCTACGGATGTGTGTGTTAGATTGGGCAGGAAGTTGGGAAGGCTTCTTACCGTTGGTAGAATTCTCATACAACAATAGTTACCATGCTAGTATCGGTATGTCTCCCTATGAAGCCTTATACGGACGACCTTGTCGAACCCCTGCTTGTTGGACAGAAGTTGGAGAGCGTCAGATCGTAGGACCCGAGTTAGTAGAAGAGGCCACCGATAAAATTCGAATGGTTCGGGAGAATATGAAGAAGGCTCAGGATCGGCAAAAGAAGTATGCCGATCAGAACAGAAGAGAAATCGTTTTTGAAGCTGGCGATTGGGTATTTCTAAAAGTGGCCGCTCAAAAAGGGAAGGATAGATTTGGGAAGGTAGGAAAATTAGCCACGAGGTTTATAGGACCATACCGTATTGTGGGAAGAGTAGGAGAAGTGGCTTATCGATTAGATCTTCCATCGGATATGGCACTGCATCCAGTATTCCATGTATCCATGATACGTAAATATATCCGTGACCCGAACACTATAGAACCAGAGCAGATAAAGAATCTTCGAACTAACCTCACTTATCCGGAAGGACCACTACGGATAGGAGAAAGAAGGATTAAAAAGTTAAAGAATAGGGAAATTTCACAAGTTCAGGTGTTTTGGGGAAGACAACATAGGATGGTAGTCACCTGGGAAGATGAAGAGAAATTTAGAATGTCTCACCCTGAGCTATTCATAAATTCTGACGAAGCTCAAGAAGGCGGAGTATCTAACCCTTAAGAATTCGGGACGAATTCTTTTAAGGGGGGGAGAATGTAGTGACCCGTGTTAAGACTAAGAATGATTTCTCAAAAATCATCAAAGAAAGACCTAGGAAGCATATGGGACGTTACCATGGTCAGTTGGGTCAAGGGATTAACCAATTGCTATGACTTGGTCAAGATTTTGGAGAGCTTTAATAACCTGATGGGACGGAAAAGAATGACCAGAATATTTCAATCACTTAGTAAATCATGGAAATGATATAAAGGATGTATAAAGAGAGTTTGGGTCGAAGAAAATTCAGTTTGGGTCAAGGGAAATGATTCTGGGTCGAACCAGATTAAAACCGGCAGTTTTGCCGTGAACCGCGGATAAGCAGCTTAGTCACCTGCCTGTGTGATTGTGCCATCCGTGTGTTGGTGTGTGTCTGTATATGAAGAACGTGAGTCTGAACGTGCTTCCCACATGCCTGGGTCAAAGATGGGTCAAGCATTAGTCACTGCCAGGTGTCGCACCATGGGCAGTAATGGGTGGAGGAAAGGCTGACCTGCCTGCCTGCTTCACCTGTCTGCCTGCTTTACCTGCCTGCCTGCCTGCTTCACCTGCTTGGTACGGATTCTATATATACACCCAATGTCCTGCTCTGTTCGACCATCAGTTGAATTTCTTAACCTAAAGCAGTCAATCTAGCATCGTTCATACCAGCTGTACCAGTCGGATCAAGCAGTTCATACCACAGGCAGATTGTCGTGGACTGTAAACGGGTGTAGTGGACGAATATTAGGGTAAGGTTCTGGATCCAAAACCCTTCTAGTCCAACTCGATTTTTCATTCTGGACTTAAATCTAACCTTAGTTTTTGTGTTAAATGATTGGAACCGTCCCAAAAATCATGGTTTCAGTCTTGGTTAGGTTTGAAAAAGGGCAACATAAATCGGTGGAAAAATCAGTTCGGTCTAGGTAAGGCCCGTGACCATTCTGATCCAGTTTCCTTGGGAAAACATATAATCAAATCGTGTTAACAGCCCAAGTATTTCCATACAGAAATCCCAGCCGTGTTAAGCAAAAGAAAACGTGGGTAGAAACCGTGACCCGAACCAGGATCGTTCACCAATTAAAGGTGAGTCTTGGTGATGCTTGTCGTGTGTTGATGAGTTGAACACACGTTGTTTGTTTAGTGTTTATACGTTTGATTATTAATCATGTGAGGTTCATTGAAGTTTAAATTATTACTCTTGTTAGATGCTTAAAAGCTCTAACTTGTGCTATACGTATAAGATTGAAATTATGCTACATGCTATAAGTTTACTTGGACTTAAGTGTCTTGTAAACTTTATAAAATTATGATGAACGTGGTAAGACTGAAAATTATACTATGCGTTTATAAGTTTACTAGCAACTTAAGTGTTCGGTAAACTTTATAAACTTATAAGACTGAAAATTGGTATAAGGTTTATTAGCAACTTAAGTGTTCGGTAAACTTTATAACCTTATGAAAATGTGGTAAGACTCTTCCCTAAATACCGTGGCTTAACTAGTCATAGTGAGTACTAGTTTAAGTACACGAAGACACGGAGAGACGGGATTGCAGCCTATGGCCGTGTACTGCATGACGATGCAGAATTTCCGGTGTGATACCTTATCAATTAAGGCCATTGGAACAGGTGAAGGATCATCGGCTTGTCTAGCCTTAGTGGCTACGGGTTTGGTGATGCCTAGTGGTGTCAAGGGTTAGGAAGTAGTCAATCACATGAGGCCTTATTAAAAATGTGAAAGTTAAACTTATAATTATAAAGAACGTAAATTATTACTATGATGGTTAATATTATACATGTTTGCGTGTGATTGTTATTTTGGGTTTGGTTGGGATATTATATGCTTGTTTAGGGGAGCCTTGACTCACTAAGCAAACTAGTTGCTTATGACTCTACTTGTTTTGCAGGTAACCGTTAGTGGGTAGACCGTTTGGGAAGAAGGAGCATTAGGAAGAATCAGTGGTAGTGTTTCTTGCCTTTTGTAAACGAATAATGTCTATTATGTACATTAACGTTTTGGAGTGTTAGACTCATGGCCAAACTTAATGTATATACGTTTTGTAACACGTTTAAAATCCTATGTATAATTATGTATAAAAATGTGTTTGAAATATTCGGGTTTCATATGATGCCTAGTTCTAGTCCGAGCAAACTAACTATCTAGTATAACTTGGGGTTGGCAAGCCTTGAGTTATATTCGATAGGGATTTGTACGTAGAAGTTCGATCTAGGGTTTACTTGGATGCGTTCCGGAAACCTCAGCTCGAACAACTAAGTATGAATTAGTAACGCTTCCGGTTAGTCCATGATCGGGGGTGTTACAGGGGGTGTCATCAAGCTCGTCGAGTTCTCGGTAGTCGATCACCCAGCAATCTATAACGTCATCGTCGGCACACCTTGGTTAAATTCAATGCGTGCCGTAGCCTCGACCTACCATCTGTGCATCAAATTCCCAACACCAAGCGGAGTCAAAATGATTTTGGGAAGTCAGAAGGAGTCCCGCGTATGCTTCGTAGCTGCACACAAGCTCAGGAATCCTGTCACCAATCCAATAGCCAAGTCAGAACGCAAGAAGATGAAGACAGACATGGAGCCAGTAAAAGAGCTCTCCAAGCTCTTATAGCAATTACAGATTGCGGAGGATCGCGAAGAAGAACCTGCTGAACAGCCCTGCGACCCCGTAATATCAGTTTGTATCGACGACGAACACCCAGAACGATGCGTAGAGATTGGATTCGGCCTCGATGAAAAAATCAAGGACGAACTGGTTTCATTCTTAAAAGAAAACGTGGACACTTTCGCGTGGGCAGCAGAGGATATGCCCGGAATTGAACATCGACCCAATCTTCAAACCAATCAAGCAAAAATGGAGAAAGTTGGGTCCTGACAGAGCGAAAGTAGTGAACGACGAAGTCGAAAGACTCTTACGAGTCGGGTCGATAATGGAAGTCAAGTACCCGGATTGGCTGGCGAATCCTGTTGTAGTCAAAAAGAAGAACGGAAAATGGCGGGTGTGTGTCGATTTCACCGATTTAAACAAGGCGTGCCCGAAAGACAGCTTCCCACTACCACACATTGACCGACTGGTCGAAGCAACGGCCGGTAACAAGCTCTTATCTTTCATGGACGCATTCTCTGGATACAATCAGATTCTAATGAATCCCGACGATCATGAGAAGATAGCCTTCATTACGGATCGTGGAATCTATTGCAACAAGATGATACCTTTCGGCCTCAAGAACGCCGGAGCCACATATCAGCGCTTAGTAAACAAGATGTTTGCTAATCAACTCGGAAGAACGATGGAGGTTTACATAGACGACATGCTGGTGAAATCGCTAGAGGCAACGGATCACGTGTTACATTTGGAGGAATGTTTCCAACAGCTCAACTCGCACAACATGAAGCTCAACCCGACAAAGTGTAGTTTCGCAGTCACGTCCGGCGAGTTTCTTGGTTATTTAGTTACTCATCGAGGAATTGAAGCGAATCCAAAGCAGATTGACGCCCTCATCCAGATGGCTTCCCCAAAATCAAAACGTGAAGTACAGAGACTGACTGGCAGGGTGGCTGCACTCAACAGATTTATTTCACGGTCCATCGATAAGTGCTTACCGTTCTACCACACTTTACGAGGAAACAAGAAATTCGAATGGACAGAGAAGTGCGAAGAGGCTTTCCAGCAGTTGAAGAAATATCTCGCCAGTCCCCCGGTGCTCGCATAACCAGTCGAGGGAGAGCCGCTCTTCCTATACACCGCAATCTCCACCTCGGCAGTAAGCGGAGTACTTATTCGCGACGAACGGGGCGAGCAGAAACCAATTTTTTACGTCACTAAGACCCTCACCGACGCAGAGACAAGATACCCGCAGATGGAGAAGTTGGCTCTATCGATGGTCATGTCTGCCAGGAAACTAAGGCCGTAATTCCAATCACACTCCATTGTGGTCCTTAGTCCTTTACCCCTACGATCGATTTTGCACAGCCCAAGTCAATCCGGGCGATTGGCCAAGTGGGCTATCGAGCTCAGCGAGTACGACATCTAGTATCGCGGATGAACCTGCGTAAAATCACAAGTGCTTGCCGATTTTTTAATCGAACTTCGGGAGGAGAGCCTCACCGAAGGAAACTCGAATTCAACTTGGCAACTTCACGTTGACGGCTCATCATCCAAAAATGGTTCAGGGGTCGGGATACGTCTAACGTCACCAATGGGCGAGATACTTGAACAATTCTTCCGCCTAGGTTTTCACGCCTCCAACAACGAAGCAGAATACGAAGCCCTCATTGCCGGAATAAAGCTTGCGCAAGGACTCAAGATCGATTGCATTCACGCGTTCTGCGATTCACAGTTAGTCGCGAACCAGTTCAGCGGGGAATACGCAGCTAAAGACGATCGTATGGAGGCGTATCTGAAAGTCGTCAAAGACTTGACTGCACAGTTTAAAGAGTTCACACTCACGCGTATTCCACGAGGAGAAAACACTTCGGCTGATGCACTGGCCGCCCTCGCATCCACTTTTGATCCAGCCTTGAAACGAGTTATTCCGGTGGAATTCATCGAGCGCCCGAGCATCACTCTTCCAGAAACAGTGAGTGTGGTTACGCGGTCTCAAGCCGCCAGGACTGCAAGGGAGAAAGCCTGTGCACCGGAAAATGCTGAAGATGATGCTGACGAACGGAAAGCAGTAATCAACGGCTCCATGGTCTAGGACGAGACATATGCGGCAGACGAAGGACTCACCTCTCGGATGGAAATAGATGCAGTCGACAATGACGAAGATCCTGCGAACGCTGCAGAAGAAGCAACGTCTATGGATGAGGACATTACTACCATCCCTTCCAACGTCGACCCTGTCACGAAACTAGAGTCGTCGAGATGAATGGGGCATGTCCGGACATACAGTACGGCTGCGACAAAGGGTGGCTTGACGGCATCCGCGGATACATCTACGATGGTATATTACCGTCAGACAAATGGGCAGCTCGAAAGCTTCGGGCGCAAGCAGCGCGCTACATCTTGCTCGACGGTAATGTTTTCAAATGGCGATTCTCGGGGCCATTACTCGTCTGCCTCGAGGGAAAGGAGGCAAGGGCAATCATGGAGGAGGTCCACGGCGGCTTCTGTGGCAACCATTCGGGAGGACGAGCCTTGGCAATAAAAATCAAACGACACGGCTATTACTGGCCAAGCATGATACAAGATTGCGAGAAATACTCGTCCAGTATTTTCATGCGATGGTCCATGGACATCGTTGGACCTTTGCATCCATCAAAGCATAAACGATTCTTACTGGTCCTAACAGACTATTTTTCAAAGTGGGTGGAGGCAATTCGTATGCCAGAATCAAGGACGCACAAGTTGAAAGTTTTGTATGGAGAAACATCATATGCCGACATGGAGTCCCATACGAGATCGTCACCGATAATGGATCACAGTTTATTTCCACAAGGTTCGAAGCTTTCTGCGAGAAGTGGAAGATTCGGCTAAGCAAATCCACCCCACGATATCCGCAAGGCAACGGCCAGGCTGAAGCAATAAACAAAACGATTCTCGATGGTCTCAAGAAACGCCTCGACCAGAAGAAAGGCCGATGGGCCGACGAACTGGAAGGTGTCTTGTGGTCTCATAGAACGACACCGCGACGAGCAACCAACGAAACTTCGTTCGCTCTCGACTATGGGACAGAATGCGTCATTCCACCAGAGATAAATTTTCCTGGAGTCCACCGAAGACTACTCCCAGAACAAGAAGGACTTAATCACTTGTTGATGCTCGATGAGTTGGACTTGATCGACGAAAGACGGGATCAAGCCTTGATCCGAATTCAGAATTACCAGAACGCAGCGGCAAAATACTACAACTCTCACGTACGAAATCGACTGTTCTACGAAGGAGACCTGGTCCTACGGAAAGTTTTCCAGAATACTGCGGAGCGGAATGCCGGCAAACTCGGAGCAAACTGGGAAGGACCTTACAAAATCACGAAAGTAGTCCGACCCGGAGTGTACGAACTCGCCAACATGTCTGACGTTCCAATACCAAGATCGTGGAACGCAATGCACCTCAAAAAGTACTATACTTAGGATACTTCACATGAACTACGGGGCGGCTTGTGCAAAGGGTACGTAGGCAGCTCGTCTTCGGATGGGTTCAGCTGCCCCCCTCCTAAAAAAGGGGGGGAGTGGGTACGTATACTCGTATACTCCCACCTTTGTAATAGACTCCGCGTCTACTTAATGCAAGCTTCTCGAAGCAATTTTCGTCATATCACACCCTCCACGGGTTACTAAAGCCTTAACGGAAACAGGCATCACATACGCACCTTTCACGAATCACTTAAAATCCTAACTAAAATAGGCACCTCTCTTCATTCTCGTTGCTGCTGGCCACAGCAACGAACTACTACATCCTTTACGGATCTAACTACTACATCCTAGCGGATTAAAAGCGCGCGCTATATAAATAACTGTGTCCATTGTCAGAGCGGATATGCTTATGATAGCATACCCGTAAACCGAAATGTTCATCTTAAAACCCAACAACCAAATCGTTGGTCCTAACAGTACTACATATCCATTGTCAGAGCAGATATGCTTACGGTAGCGTATCCGTAAACCGAAATATTCATCCTAAACCCAACAACAAATCGTTGGTCGCAACAGTACTACGTGTCCATTGTTGGAGCGGATACACTTACGGTAGCATATCCGTAAACCGAAATGTTCATCCGAAAACCCAACAAACAAATCATTGGTCAAAACACATGTGCTCATAATCGAAGCAAGTATGCTTACACTAACGTAATCATTCAAAACGAAACAAACGAATCGTCGGTATTAACACTAGCACAAACTGTAGCAAAACAGATCAGTCCTCCTTGGATAAAAAAGCATTCAAGCAACAAGTTTCAACAACAAAGAAACGACACAACCAAAGCCAAAGCCACAAGGCGAACATAACAAGTCAATACGGAAAAAGACGTCCAGGCACCATGTCCAAATAACGTCAAAGCATAATTAAAATGATGACTTGGGCAGTTCCCCATCGTCATCATACCTTACCCCTTGAAGACACACCCTAATCATCATCGGAGGATTCGGCCGTCGTCTCGGATTCGGAGGCTTCGTTCGAACCAAGCAAAGTCAAACCAAGCTTACCCCTGTTGGATCCAGAGAATACGTGAACGCCGACATCCGCCGCTAACGCCTCAACGGACTCATTACCAAGCGCAACGTCGGCCGAGTCTTCAGAGATCGGCGAGACCACTAGGTCGTTCTCCAATAAGGCGACCAACCTATCAAACTCGTCATCGGCACAAGCGTACCTCTCTCTCCATCCTTGGAGTTTCTCAATTTCGACATCCAACGAAGGTGGTTCGTCACCGCGGAGCAGCGCAAGGAGTTCAAGGTTCCCGTCAACTTGGGCAAGATCGATGACGCTGTTCTTCGACGATTCGCCAAAGATCTTAATCTTCTCCTTGGCTCGGTCGACTTTAGATTGAAACTTCTCGGCCATTCTGCGCATCGCCCCCTTCTTAGCCCGTTCAACCTTCTTGTCGGTCATGGCCCTCTCCGAGCTCAACATCCGCTGAAGCTCGGCAACTTGAGCCTCCTGCTGGACCCGATAGGACTCCAGGTCCTCCTTCAGTTTCGACGCTATCTCCGTTGCAGCATCGCGCTCGTGCTCGACTTCGTTAAGCTTTGTTCGAAGCTCTTCGGCCGCTTTCCGTGCTCGCTCGACTCTTCTCGCGTTCTTACGGATGTCCGCCTCGTAACCGGACGTCATCTTGTTAATAGAGGCCACGAACTGAACAGGAAGAAAAGAGAGATCAGGCATCGCATTTTCAACAAAGTATGAAAGAAGAAGGTCAACGCAAATTACCTTAGTACCACGGCGAGACATTTCGGCATATGGGTTGCTCCGGGATAGAGTATCGGGAGGAGGAAAGCAATCCCCCCTTACAGAGAATCTTGGAGAAGAGAGTAGCCGATGCCGACGCGTCGTCGCAAACCATCTCAGAAGCAAGCGGCTGAGATACAGGCTGCGAAGGCAACTTGTGCTCGGCAGCATTGCGAACCGATGCATTACGCCTTTTTCGTCCAGGAGCGTCATCCTTTTGAGGATCTTTCCCTCTGTCAGCCTTTGCCGGGGCATGTCTCCGGACTGGCCTCACCTGATCGGCATCCTCACTTGTAGCCGCAGCCTTCCCCTTTCTGCGATGAACCGGAGGCAAGTCCAATCGCCCAAGACCCAACACGACCTCTTTAACGATGGGGATCGACGGAGCCAGCGCGGACGGTTCAACAGATGAGTCTCCCGAGGGAAAAGCAAGGGCAGCACTTAGCTGCTCCACAGAAATCTCAGTTCGGCCGACCTCTGCCTGCTCCATTGCGGCGCGGCTTTCGGCCTCCATCCTTTCACGAACAGATGGTCTTTTTCCCATGGTTCTCTTCATACTGCTAGAAGAAGACGAAGGAGTTGAACTCGGAGAATAATATCCAAAGTAGTGTACCCGCGCTCTCTCTACTCTTTGAAGAGTAAAATCTCTTTGCCAATCGCACTCACCGGAAGCTAGAGTCTCGCAAAGCGTAATTATGTCCGGAGGACACGTCGGGAGCGGATTAGGAACTGCAAAACCAACAAACAAGGCAGAAAGTCATGACATGTTCAACAAGACGGAAAAGCTCGTAAAGCTCGTAAAGCTATAGATCGGCTACCGATTTTTCTCCATGTGGTCCTAATTTTGTTAACCCAATCTGCACCAACCGAAGCCTCGGAAATGGGCACAAAGAAGAAATAATCCTCCCAATATCTGTCTTTACTTGGGAATCCTCCGATAATTTTGCGGTGAGCTTTGTTCGAAAGGGAGTAAAGAAGCGAATCCTTGGAGCGAAATGTCCGAAAGGATAGCAGGTTCAGCAAGTGATCCACGGTAACTTCTTCGCCACACTCGAAGCTGCAGACCACGATCCCAACCAGGTGTCGAATTCCCCGCGGAGTTATTTGTGCCAGGGCCAGTCTATGTTTCCACAGATACCCAAGGATGACCCCTGGTATTGGGAACCACAGAAAGCACATGTAAAAACAACTCTCGTACAAGGTAAAAAACCCTTTTGGGGGCTCACCGGCCCAATCTGATTGCGATGGAAGGATGAATTCAATTTCTTCGGAAATGTTGAACCGGTGCCTGAGGGTCTCCAAAGATTCAGCAGTGGATAGAGTAGATCCTGGTGGATCATGAGCCTCATGCTTGTATCCGCCCTTAGAAACTCGCCGTTTTGAAGAACACGCCCGAAGACTCGCGTCTTGCCTCATCCTAACACAATCGGAGCTCCAATTTTCCATCTTGATTTTTACATTGAAAGAACTCTCCATTTCGCCCAGCAAAGGAAATCACTTCGGCAAAAAAGGATTTCGGCCGAGCACCACTTCGGCAAAAGACTACTTCGACAGAGAAGACTTCGGCCGAAAACAATTTCAGAGACAAAAAAAAAACAACAATACAACCTAAAAAAAAATCTTCAAGAAAAGGAGAGAGAAGGGAGGAGAGAAGTTACCTTGAGATTTTTGAGAAGTGAAGAAGTGAAGAGAAAGTGAGGAGAAGGGGGAGCATATATAGGCTCATGAAGCAAAAGATGATGTCATCATACATTGGAAGCTGTGCCAAAACATAGTTGAGTGAAGAAATTTCTACTGGAAAAAAGATTATCAGTCTGAAGACAGAGAACCTGGCAGATATCAAGAACAACGGACTCAGTGTCACATCGGCTCAGTTCGTACCAATCGACGCAGCACATTGATCCCAGCTTGGACTTCCTCTACCTCGGCACTATCATCACTGAGACTACCGAGCTGGGGGGCTAACTGTTGGGGTCAAAACCCACCTAGCTATAATCAATGGGAAAATGGCTAAGTGTGAAAATACGAAGAATCGGACAAGGCCGAAATTGTGCCTAAGTCATTTCTGTACGAGTCCACTTAAGCACAAGAGAGGCCATTCTAGCCAAAGCAGCTCCATTTTCGGCCAAGGAAGCTTCACTTCGGCATGGAGACTTCGGTAAGGAAGGGAGAGATGTAGGCAAGCCTTGTCTCCGCTTAGGCAAGACTTGTCTCCACTTAGGCAGGCCTAGTCTTCACTTAGGCAAGCTTTGGCTCACATCGGCAAAGCTTTGCTCCACTTCGGCGAAGAAGGGAGAGACTTCGGCAAAGCTTTGGCTCACATCGGCAAAGCTTTGCTCCACTTCCGCGAAGAAGGGAGAGACTTCGGCAAAGCTTTGGCTCACTTAGGCAAGCTTTGGTTCACTTCGGCAGGAAGACTTCGGCAAAGAAAGGAGAGACTTAGGCAAGCCTTGTCTCCACTTAGGCAAGCCTTGTCTCCGCTTAGGCAAGACTTGTCTCCACTTAGGCAGGCCTAGTCTTCACTTAGGCAAGCTTTGGCTCACATCGGCAAAGCTTTGCTCCACTTCGGCGAAGAAGGGAGAGACTTCGGCAAAGCTTTGGCTTACATCGGCAAAGCTTTGCTCCACTTCCGCGAAGAAGGGAGAGACTTCGGCAAAGCTTTGGCTCACTTAGGCAAGCCTTGTCTCCGCTTAGGCAAGACTTGTCTCCACTTAGGCAGGCCTAGTCTTCACTTAGGCAAGCTTTGGCTCACATCGACAAAGCTTTGCTCCACTTCGGCGAAGAAGGGAGAGACTTCGGCAAAGCTTTGCTCCACTTCGGCGAAGAAGGGAGAGACTTCGGCAAAGCTTTGGCTCCCTTAGGCAAGCTTTGGCTCACATCGGCAAATCTTTGCTCCACTTTGGCGAAGAAGGGAGAGACTTCGGCAAAGCTTTGGCTCACTTAGGCAAGCTTTGGCTCACATCGGCAAAGCTTTGCTCCACTTCGGCGAAGAAGGGAGAGACTTCGGCAAAGCTTTGGCTCACTTAGGCAAGCATTGGTTCACTTCGGCAGGAAGACTTCGGCAAAGAAGGGAGAGACTTAGGCAAGCCTTGTCTCCACTTAGGCAAGCCTTGCCTCCACTTAGGCAAGCCTTGTCTCCACTTAGGCAAGCCTTGTCTCCACCTAGGCAAGCCTTGCCTCCACCTAGGCAAGCCTTGTCTCCACTTAGGCAAGCCTTGTCTCCACTTAGGCAAGCCTTGTCTCCACTTAAGCAAGCCTTGCCTCCACTTCGGCAAGGAGACATCGGCCAGCATAGCCCACATCGGCAACATGGCCACTTCGGCCGACGTGGAGACTTCGGCAACGAAGCTTCACATCGGCACAGAGAGCTCCACTTAGGCAAGCGGAGACTTCGGCACAAGAAGCTCCACTTAGGCAAGTGGAGACTTCGGCCACACGGCCACTTCGGCACAAGGGAGACTTCGGCGGGCCACTTCGGCAAGAGGAGGCACTTCGGCCATGACCCGCGGTTTTTGGCCATGACCCGCGGTCTTCGGCCACGACCCACGGTCTTCGGCAAAACGACCCGCGGTTTTCGGCCACGACCCACGGTCTTCGGCAAAACAACCCACGGTCTTCGGCCAACTTCGGCGACGGCCACTTCGGCACAAGGGAGACTTCGGCGGGCCACTTCGGCAAGAGGAGCCACTTCGGCCATGACCCGCGGTTTTCGGCCATGACCCGCGGTCTTCGGCCACGACCCACGGTCTTCGGCAAAACGACCCGCGGTCTTCGGCCACGACCCACGATCTTCGGCAAAACAACCCGCGGTCTTCGGCCAACTTCGGCGACGGTCACTTCGGCACAAGGGAGACTTCGGCGGGTCACTTCGACCGAAGTCAAAACTATACGAAACTGTTCGGCCGAAGTCAAAACTATACGAAACTGTTCGGCCAAAGTCAAAACCATACGAAACTGTTCGGCCGAAGTCAAAACCATACGAAACTGTCTGGCCGAAGTCGAAACCATACGAAACTGTCTGGCCGAAGTGATTTTTATACGAAGCTAGAAGACGACGCGGCCAAAGTCATTTCTATACGAGGACAGAAGACGACGCGGCCGAAGTCATTTTTATACGAAGCTAGAAGACGACGCGGCCGAAGTCATTTCTATACGAAGACAGAAGACGACGCGGCCGAAGTCATTTTTATACGTAGCTAGAAGACGATGCGGCCGAAGTCATTTCTATACGAAGCTAGAAGACGACGCGGCCGAAGTCATTTCTATACGAAGACAGAAGACGACACGGCCGAAGTCATTTTTATACGAGGACGACAAGCCCATTTTCGGCCCGCGATGGGTCAAAGGCCCACGAAGCCAAGCCGACTTGCCAAAACGGAAATCCCGAAGGATTAGGAAGTTTTCCTAATCCCTTTGGGATTGACCTGACCAACTCGAACGACTATATATATCTATGTACATTCTTTGAAAAAGCGATCCGCAATTTACTTAGCAAAAACCCCTAGACTTTTTGCTCTCAAACTCTTGTACAAAAGCTTTTCGACACAACTTAATAAAAAACCATCTTTGGATCTCTCTGTTCATGGTTAATCCGCAGAAATTTCATCCCCCTTAACAAACCTCCGACAAATTCTAATTGTGTTGATTTCGACTCCCACACGAAAAGCTTTCAAAACAGTGTTGGGGTCAAAACCCACCCAGCTGCGATCAATGGAAAAATGGCTAAGTATGGAAATGCGAAGAATCTGACAAGGCTGAAATTGTGCCTAGGTCGTTTCTGCACGAGTCCGCTTGAGCACGAGATAGGCCATTCCAACCAAGCTCTGCTCCACTTTGGCAAAGAGGAGACATCGGCAAGCTTTGGTTCACCTCGGCGTGGAGACTTCGGCGGAGAAAGGAAAGACTTAGGCAATCTTTGTCTCTATGGGAGTCGAAATCAACACAATTAGAATTTGTCGGAGGTTTGTTAAGAGGGATGAAATTTCTGCGGATGAACCACGAACGGAGAGATCCAAAGATGGTTTTTATTAAGTTGTGTCGAAAAGCTTTCGTACAAGAGTTTGAGAGCAAAAAAGTCTAGGGTTTTTTGCTAAGTAAATTGCGGATCCCTTTTCAAAGGATGTACATAGATATATATACTAGTTTGAGTCGGCCAGGTCAATCCTAAAGAGATAAGGAAAACTTCCTAATCCTTTGGGATTTCCGTTTTAGCAAGTCGACTTGAATTCGTGGGCCTTTGCATCGTTGTAGGCCGAAGATGGGCTTGTTGTCTTCGTATAGAAATGACTTCGGCCAGGATTGTCTTCGGCAGCTTTGACTTCGGCCAGACAGTTTCGTATGAAATTGGCTTCGGCTAGGATTGTCTTTGGCAGCTTTGACTTCGGCCAGATAGGTTCGTATAAAAATCACTTCGGTAAGACAGTTTCGTATAGAAATGACTTCGGCCACGTCGTCTTCTGGCTTCGTATAGACTTGACTTCGGCCAGGCAACTTCGTATAGATTTCACTTCGGCAAGACAGTTTCGTATAGAAATGACTTCGGCCAGACAACTTCGTATAGATTTGACTTCGGCAAGACAGTTTCGCATGGTTTTGACTTCGGCCAGACAGTTTCGTATAGTTTTGACTTTCGGCCAGACAGTTTCGTATGGTTTTCACTTCGGCAAGGCAGTTTGGCCGAAGTGGGCTGCTTGGCCGAAGTGGACAGCTTGGCCGAAGTGGCCTGTTTGGCCGAAGTGGCCTGCTTGGCCGAAGTGGCCTGCTTGGCCGAAGTGGCCTGCTTGGCCGAAGTGGACAGCTTGGCCGAAGTGGACAGCTTGGCCGAAGTAGACAGCTTGGCCGAAGTGGCCTTCTTGGCCGAAGTGGCCTGCTTGGCCGAAGTGGCCTGCTTGGCCGAAGTGGACAGCTTGGCCGAAGTGGCCTGCTTGGCCGAAGTGGCCTGCTTGGCCGAAGTGGACAGCTTGGCCGAAGTGGACAGCTTGGCCGAAGTGGCCTGCTTGGCCGAAGTGGCCTGCTTGGCCGAAGTGGACAGCTTGGCCGAAGTGGACAGTTTGGCCGAAGTGGACAGCTTGGCCGAAGTGGACAGCTTGGCCGAAGTGGACAGCTTGGCCGAAGTGGATAGCTTGGCCGAAGTGGATCGTGGCCGAAGTGAACCGTGGCCGAAGTGAATCGTGGCCGAAGTGAATCGTGGCCGAAGTGGAGCTGCCGAAGTGGAGCTGGCGAAGTGGAGCTGCCGAAGTGAGCTGGCGAAGTGGAGTTGCTGAAGTGATCTGCTGAAGTGGAGCTGCCGAAGCGGAGCTGCCGAAGTGAGCTGCCGAAGTGAACTGGCGAAGTGGAGCTGCCGAAGTGAAGCTGCCGAAGGGAAGCTGCCGAAGTGGGATGCCGAAGTGAGGCTGCCGAAGAGAAGCTGCCGAAGTGGGCTGCCGAAGTGAGGCTGCCGAAGTGGGCTGTCCAAGTGAGCTTTGTGTTCCGTATTGCCGAAGTCTCCAGTCTCGCCGATATCGCCCTGTTAGCGGTAGTGACCATGCTTGCCGATGTGGCCACGCTTGCCGACGTGGCCATGCTTGCCGATGTGGCCCCGCCTGCCGATGTGGCCACGCTTGCCGACGTGGCCATGATTGCCGATGTGGCCCTGCCTGCCGATGTGGCCATGCTTGCCGAAGTCTCCACGCTTAGCCAAAGTGAAGACCAAGCTTGCCGATGTGGCCATGCTTGCCGAAGTCTCCATCTTTTACCGAAGTCTCCACGCTTAGCCGAAGTGAAGACCAAGCCTTTTTACGAAGTGACGACCAAGCTTGCCGAAGTCTCCGTGTTTGCCTAAGTCTCCAAGCTTGCCGAAGTCTCTGTGTTTGCCGAAGTCTCCAAGTTTGCCGAAGTCTCCGTGTTTGCCTAAGTGGAGCAGAGCTTTGTCGATGTGAGCCAAAGCTTGCCTAAGTGGAGACAAGGCTTGCCTAGGCGGAGACAAAGCTTGCCTAAGTGGAGACAAGGCTTGCTTGAGTGGAGACAAGGCTTGCCTAGGCGGAGAGAAACCTTGCCTAAGTGGAGACAAGGCTTGCCTAAGTAGAGACGAGGCTTGCCTGAGCAGAGACAAGGCCTGCCTAAGTGGAGCCAAGGCTTGCCTAAGTGGAGACAAGGCTTGCCTAAGCAGAGACAAAGCTTGCCTAAGTGGAGACAAGGCTTGCCTAAGCAGAGACAAAGCTTGCCTAAGTGGAGACAAAGATTGCCTAAGTCTTTCCTTTCTCCACCGAAGTCTCCACGCCGAGGTGAGCCAAAGCTTGCCGATGTCTCCTCTTTGCCGAAGGGGAGCAAAGCTTGGTTGGAATGGCTTATCTCGTGCTCAAGCGGACTCGTACAGAAACGACCTAGGCATAATTTCAGCCTTGTCCGATTCTTCGCATTTCCACACTTAGCCATTTTTCCATTGATACGCAGCTGGGTGGTTCAGACCCCAACAGTTAGCCCCCGAGCTCGGTAGTTTCAGTGATGATAGTGCCGAGGTAGAGGAAGTCCAAGCTGGGATCAATGCGCCGTGTCGATTGGTACGAGCTCAGTTGACATGACACCGATTCCGTCGTTCTTGATATTCTGCCAAACTTGATTACGTTGAATTTGCTGAGCCAGGTTCCCTATTGCCGATCTGAAGCTTCGTGTTTTGTTGAAAAGGTCCTTTTTTGCCGAAGATTTTTCCGCCGAAAAAATTCTCGCCGAAGTGATTTTGACGAAAACTTTACCACCGAAAAATTCTCGCCGAAGTGATTTTGCCGAAAACTTTACCACCGAAAAATTCTCGCCGAAGTGATTTTTTGCCGATCTGCCGAAGTGGCAAAGAAATTTCAGGCAAAGGCTGATCGAGCTGAGGAGAAGATTCAGAGCTTAAGCGGGTTGTCGAAAAATAGCATGGTCGATCTCGCCCAAGTCGATGGTAACCTTGAACTGATTGCGTTGCTTCGTGGCGACGAACCCCCTCGTTAGAGGCCGGAGTTGAGAAACTCCAAGGGTGGAAAGCTAGGTATGATGGTGCTATGACGAGTTCAACAAGTTGGTTACCGAGTTGAAGAGCGGCTTGGTGGTTTCACCAATTTCTGGAGATTCAGCCAATGTTATGCTGGGTAACGAGTCCGTCGAAGCATTAGCGGCGAGTGTCGGGGTTCGCGCTTTCACGGATCCAACAGGGGCACTCCTGGTTTGGCTTCGCTTGGTTTGAAGGGGGCTTCCGAATCCAGGACGATGACCGAATCCTCCGATGCCGAACCCGTTACTGAGGGGTGCCGAAGACTACAACTTGGCTTATCTCGTTTTATGTCGTTGTGCTTGACTTTATTTAGACATGGTGCCTGGATGGCTTTATCCGTATCAACTTGTTATGTTTGCCTTGTGGCTTTTGCTTTTTGTTGTGTTGTTTCTTTGTTTCCGAAACTCGTTGCTGAATGCTTTTTATCCAAGGAGGATCGATCTGTTTCACTGTACCTTGTGTTAACATTAATGCCAATGATTCGTTTGTTGGGTTTAAGATGATCATTCCGATTCACGGATATGTTAATATAAACATATCTGCTCCGATAATGAGCATAGGTGTATCGACCAACGATTTGTTTGTTGGGTTTTCAGATGAACATTTCGGTTTACGGATACGCTACCATAAGCATATCCGCTCTGACAATGGACACGTAGTACTGTTGTGACCAACGATTTGTTTGTTGGGTTTAAGATGAACATTTTGGTTTACGGATACGCTACCGTAAGCATATCTGCTCCGACAATGGACATGTAGTACTGTTGCGACCAACGATTCGTTTGTTGGGTTTTTGATGAGCATTTCGGTTTACGGATACGTTACCATAAATATGTCCGCTCCGACAATGGACATCTAGTACTGTTGCGACCAACGATTCGTTTGTTGGGTTTAAGATGAACATTTCGGTTAACGGATACGCCACAGTAAGCATATCCGCTCCGACAATGGACATATACATTTATATAGCGCGCACTTTTAATCTGCTAGGATGTAATAGTTGATCCGTAAAGGATGTAGTAGTTCGTTGCTGTGGCCAGCAGCAACGAGAGAGATGAGGTGCCTGTTTAGTTAGGACTTTGAGTAATCCGTGAAGGATGCGAATGGGATGCCTGTTTTTGTTAAGACTTTAGTAACCCGTGAAGGATGTGGTATGATGATCTTAGCTTCTAAAAGCTTGTATTAAGTAGACTTAACGCCTATTATGAAGGTGGGAGTATACGAGTATACGTACCCACTCCCCCCCCCCCTTTTTTTTAAAGAGGGGGGCAGCTGAACCCGTCCAAAGACGAGCTGCCTACGTACCCTTTGCAGGGATCAAGCCGCCCCGTAGTTCATGTGAAGTGACTCAGTGATCCGTAAAACTTTGCTTTGACTTAGGTTGCTGATCCAGCTTGGCTCTCTTTTCCTTCGTCTTCGTGTTGAGTTCTGCTACGGGATTTCTGAGCTTATGCTCGGCCATAACACAAATCCGGGACTCCTTCTGATTTCCACGAATGGTTTGGATTCCATTAGGCATTGAGAACTTTATGCACATGTGGTATGTTGAGGCCACGGCGCGCATCGTATTTAACCAAGGGGTTCCCATAATAACGTTGTAGATTGCTGGGTGATCGGCCACCGAAAACTCCACGATTTTGGTTATCTCTCCAGCTCGAACAGGCAGCTTGATTGTTCCGATTGTCATTGTCATTTTTTCGGAGAATCCAGTCAATGGTTTTGGAGTTCCCGTTACTTCAGATAGGTCGACGTTCATTCTTCTGAGAGTCTCTTTGAAGATTATGTCCACCGTGCTTCCCGTGTCTACCAACACTCTGGCCACATCGCAATCCTTGATAATTAGCTCGATTACGAGAGGGTCATCGTGAGGTTTGTCGATCCCGGTAGTCTCCTTTTCTTCAAATGTGATTATGTCGTCTGGAAACTTGGAAGGTGCGGACCAGTTAACGCTAACATCGGCTCGCCGTTGAAAAGCTTTAATTGACGAGACGGTATCTAAGCAATAGTGAGATCCACCCATTATCATATTTATTCTTCTTCTTGTCCCAGCTTGCGGGGGGTCATCATCTTGCCTCCCTCGCTCAGGAAGGTCTTCATTCACCTGCTCGGAGAGGTTCGCGTTGGTATCCATGTCAAAATCCTTGAGGCTAATATCACCTTTGAGTTTGCCAGCTGCCAACTTTGCAGCGAGTTTTAAGCCTAGGATGTGGCAATTTGCAGTTGAGTGTCCGAAGATATGGTGATATTCGCAATAAGCTGTTTCATCGTAAGTTCCTTGGCCTCTGGTCCACATGCTACTCCATGTACCTCTTCCTTGGCCTTGGCCTCGTCCTTGACCGTATCCTGACGAGTCAACTTGGTAATTATGGGCTCCTTTGAAACCTCCTCCGTGCTGGACATATTCAGAATCATGGTTGCCCTTTTTGTTGTTTGGTGGGTTCGGAGCAAAGGGAGGGTGGTTCGTGGACTTCATCTTTCCGTGTTTCTGGGCTAGGATCTTCACTTCTTCTTCGTTGGAGGCAAAGTCCGTCGCTCGGTGCAATGCATCCTGGATCGTGGTTGGTGCGTTCAGCGCAATCTCCTTCCGAAAATCGGAGTCGAACCACAGGGCTTTCTTTAACGCTTGCAGGGCGGCTTCGTCACTTATTCCTTCTACCTTTGACAGCACTGACTTGAACAGTCCGATGAAGGTTCGCAATGTCTCGTTCTGTCCTTGCCCCATGGTCCACAGATCCGCATCGGATGTCCGGCGTTCCATGAATATAGCATAATGTTTAAGGAAAGCCGACGACAGCTGATTGAAATTGTCAATCGAATTTCTTCCCAGTCTGGAGAACCATTGGAGAGCTGGGCCTTTAAGGTGCTCGACGAATAAGAGACATTGTCCAGCGTCTTCTTCTCCCTCTCTGAAGTTTGCTCATCCCATTGCTATTGCGAATGCGGTCAAGTGCTCCTTTGGATCAGTTTTACCTTCGTAGACTGGTATCTTCATCTTCCCCGGATCAGAAACCCTCGCCTTAGTGATTCGAGCCGTGAACGGGGTGTTATGTGCTTCTTCAAGCACTCAGTCGAGTTTGGGAGCCTTGCTAGTAGCCCTATGCATCTGAGATCGAACGAATTTCATCTCGGCGGCAGCTTGCTCCATGCCTGCCCGGATTTCGGCCATCTCCTCCTTTTGGGCTCGGATCATCGCTTTGCGCTCTTCCTCCATCTGGGCTCGTTGGGCCCAGAGGATGTTCTCCTCCTCTTCGGTGAGGTCCTGATCATGGCCAAGGTTGGTGTTGCTTCGTTCGTTTCGAGTTTGGGTCGCACCCGTGAGTTCAGATTCGCGGCGGTGTTCCGAGTCGTGTTCACCCTCTGGGTTATCCTCCAGGTTGATCACTGGATTCATTCCGCCCATAATCTGCGTGTTCGCCTCCTGCGGTGTCGCGTTCAGTTCAGCGGTCATGGTTGGTCGGTTTGTTGGGAGCAATCCGCCCTGGGTTCTCGTCGTATGGTGGGGTGTTGAGAAATCGAGGGCCGTTGGGTTGAGACGTCGAAGAGGGCGCCTCATTAGGTCAACTCCTGAGCCTCTACCACGGGCTCGGCTCGCCGTTGTAAGGACTTCGAGCTTATCGGTCATCATTGTGTTTAGCTTGTCCTGCTCCTCCGCCTTCTTGAGCAGCGTCTCCAGCATCGTCTTGATCTGTGATAGGGCCTCTGGGCTCGTCTCCAAGACTGCAGGCGTTGGTGCATCTGTTGCTCCAGATCCATCGATCCCCGTGTCCTGCGGGTCGTCGGTTCGTCCGTCGCTAGTCATCTTCTTCAAATCGTTCGTGCGGTGGTTCCTTGGAGTAAGAAATTTTCAAATCCCCCTCCTTCTAGCGCCAAATTGTGGGAGTCGAAATCAACACAATTAGAATTTGTCGGAGGTTTGTTAAGAGGGATGAAATTTCTGCGGATGAACCACGAACGGAGAGATCCAAAGATGGTTTTTATTAAGCTGTGTCGAAAAGCTTTCGTACAAGAGTTTGAGAGCAAAAAAGTCTAGGGTTTTTTGCTAAGTAAATTGCGGATCCCCTTTTCAAAGGATGTACATAGATATATATACTAGTTTGAGTCGGCCAGGTCAATATTAAAGAGATAAGGAAAACTTCCTAATCCCTTGGGATTTCCGTTTTAGCAAGTCGACTTGAATTCGTGGGCCTTTGCATCGTTGTAGGCCGAAGATGGGCTTGTTGTCTTCGTATAAAAATGACTTCGGCCAGGATTGTCTTCGGCAGCTTTGACTTCGGCCGGACAGTTTCGTATGAAATTGGCTTCGGCCAGGATTGTCTTTGGCAGCTTTGACTTCGGCCAGATAGCTTCGTATAAAAATGACTTCGGCCAGGCAACTTCGTATAGATTTGACTTCGGCCACGTCGTCTTCTGGCTTCGTATAGACTTGACTTCAGCCAGGCAACTTCGTATAGATTTCACTTCGGCAAGACAGTTTCGTATAGAAATGACTTCGGCCAGGCAACTTCGTATAGATTTGACTTCGGCAAGACAGTTTCGCATGGTTTTGACTTCGGCCAGACAGTTTCGTATGATTTTGACTTCGGCCAGACAGTTTCGTATGGTTTTCACTTCGGCAAGGCAGTTTGGCCGAAGTGGACTGCTTGGCCGAAGTGGACAGCTTGGCCGAATTGGCCTGCTTGGCCGAAGTGGCCTGCTTGGCCGAAGTGGACAGCTTGGCCGAAGTGGACAGCTTGGCCGAAGTGGCCTGCTTGGCCGAAGTGGACAGCTTGGCCGAAGTGGACAGCTTGGCCGAAGTGGACAGCTTGGCCGAAGTGGATCGTGGCCGAAGTGAACCGTGGCTGAAGTGAATCGTGGCCGAAGTGGAGTTGCCAAAGTGGAGCTGGCGAAGTGGAGCTGCCGAAGTGAGCTGGCGAAGTGGAGCTGCCGAAGTGAGCTGGCGAAGTGGAGTTGCCGAAGTGATCTGCTGAAGTGGAGCTGCCGAAGCGGAGCTGCCGAAGTGAGCTGCCGAATTGAACTGGCGAAGTGGAGCTGCCGAAGTGAAGCTGCCGAAGGGAAGCTATCGAAGTGGGCTGCCGAAGTGAGGCTGCCGAAGGGAAGCTGCCGAAGTGGGCTGCCGAAGTGAGGCTGCCGAAGTGAGCTTTGTGTTCTGTATTGCTGAAGTCTCCAGTCTCGCCGATATCGCCCTGTTAGCGGTAGTGACAATGCTTGCCGATGTGGCCACGCTTGCCGACGTGGCCATGCTTGCCGATATGGCCCTGCCTGCCGATGTGGCCATGCTTGCCGAAGTCTCCACGCTTAGCCAAAGTGAAGACCAAGCTTGCCGATGTGGCCATGCTTGCCGATGTGGCCATGCTTGCCGAAGTCTCCATCTTTTACCGAAGTCTCCACGCTTAGCCGAAGTGAAGACCAAGCCTTTTTACGAAGTGACGACCAAGCTTGCCGAAGTCTCCGTGTTTGCCTAAGTCTCCAAGCTTGCCGAAGTCTCTGTGTTTGCCGAAGTCTCCAAGTTTGCCGAAGTCTCCGTGTTTGCCTAAGTGGAGCAGAGCTTTGTCGATGTGAGCCAAAGCTTGCCTAAGTGGAGACAAAGCTTGCCTAAGTGGAGACAAGGCTTGCTTGAGTGGAGACAAGGCTTGCCTAGGCGGAGAGAAAGCTTGCCTAAGTGGAGACAAGGCTTGCCTAAGCAGAGACGAGGCTTGCCTGAGCAGAGACAAGGCCTGCCTAAGTGGAGCCAAGGCTTGCCTAAGTGGAGACAAGGCTTGCCTAAGCGGAGACAAAGCTTGCCTAAGTGGAGACAAGGCTTGCCTAAGCAGAGACAAAGCTTGCCTAAGTGGAGAAAAAGATTGCCTAAGTCTTTCCTTTCTCCACCGAAGTCTCCACGCCGAGGTGAGCCAAAGCTTGCCGATGTCTCCTCTTTGCCGAAGTGGAGCAAAGCTTGGTTGGAATTGCCTATCTCATGCTCAAGCGGACTCGTACAGAAACGACCTAGGCACAATTTCAGCCTTGTCCGATTCTTCGCATTTCCACACTTAGCCATTTTTCCATTGATCGCAGCTGGGTGGTTCTGACCCCAACAGTCTCCACTTAGGCAAGCTTTGTCTCCGCTTAGGCAAGCCTTGTCTCCACTTAGGCAAGTTTTGTCTTCGCTTAGGCAAGCCTTGTCTCTACTTAGGCAAGCCTTGGCTCCACTTAGGCAGGCCTTGTCTCTGCTCAGGCAAGCCTCGTCTCTGCTGAGGCAAGCCTTGTCTCCACTTAGGCAAGCTTTGTCTCCGCCTAGGCAAGCCTTGTCTCCACTTAGGCAAGCTTTGGCTCACATCAGCAAAGCTCTGCTCCACTTCGGCAAACACGGAGACTTAGGCAAACATGGAGACTTAGGCAATTTTCGAGACTTAGGCAAACACGGAGACTTCGACAAGCTTGGAGACTTAGGCAAACACGGAGACTTCGGCAAGCTCGGAGACTTCGGCAAGCTTGGAGACTTAGGCAAACACGGAGACTTCGGCAAGCTTGGAGACTTCGGCAAACACGGAGACTTCGGCAAGCTTGGAGACTTAGCCAAACACGGAGACTTCGGCAAGCTTGGTCGTCACTTCGGCAAGCTTGGTCGTCACTTCGGCAAGGCTTGGTCTTCACTTCGGCTAAGCATGGAGATTTCGGTAAAAGATGGAGACTTCGGCAAGCATGGCCACATCGGCAAGCTTGGTCTTCACTTCGGCTAAGCGTGGAGACTTCGGCAAGCATGGTCACATCGGCAGGCAGGGCCACATCGGCAAGCATGGCCACGTCGGCAAGCGTGGCCACATCGGCAAGCGTGGTCACTTCGGCAAGCATGGTCACTTCGGCTAACAGGGCGACATCGGCAAGACTGGAGACTTCGGCAATACGCAACACGCAGCTCACTTCGGCAGCCCACTTCGGCAGCCTCACTTTGGTAGCCCACTTCGGCAGCCTCACTTCGGCAGCCCACTTCGGCTGGCTCACTTCGGCAGCCCACTTCGGCAGCCTCACTTCGGCAGCCCACTTCGGCAGCCTCACTTCGACAGCCCACTTCGGCAGCTTCACTTCGGCAGCTTCACTTCGGCAGATCACTTCGGCAGCTCCACTTCGCCAGTTCACTTCGGCAGCTCACTTCGGCAGCTTCGCTTCGGCAGCTCCACTTCGGCAGCACCACTTCGCCAGCTCACTTCGGCAGCTCCACTTCGGCAAAACTTCACTTCGGCACGGCCATCACTTCGGCAAACGCCTCCACTTCGGCCAACAAGCACTTCACCCAGCAAGCACTTTGGCCAAGCTGTCCACTTCGGCCACGCAGTCAACTTCGGCCAAATTGTCTACTTCGGCCAAGCTGTCCACTTCGGCCAAGCTGCCCACTTCGGCCAAGCTGTCCACTTCGGCCAAGCTGTCCACTTCGGCCAACCTATCCACTTCGGCCAACCTGTCCAATTCGGCCAACCTGTCCACTTCGGCCAACCTGTCCACTTTGGCCAAGCTGTCCACTTCGGCCAAGCTGTCCACCTCGGCCAAGCAGTCCACTTCGGCCAAGCTGTCCACTTCGGCCAAGCTGTCAACTTCGGCCAAACTGTCTACTTCGGCCAAGCTGTCTACTTCGGCCAAGCTGTCTGGCCGAAGTCATTTCCATACGAAACTGTCTGGCCGAAGTCAAATCTATACGAAGCTGCCTGGCCGAAGTCAAAACCATACGAAACAGTCTGGCCGAAGTCATTTCCATACGAAATTATCTGGCCGAAGTCAAAACCATACGAAACTGTCTGACCGAAGTCAAAATCATACAAAACTGTCTGGCCGAAGTCAATTTCATACGAAGCTGTCTGGCCTCAAATCTATACGAAGCTCTCTGGCCGAAGTCAATTCCATACGAGACTGTCTGGCCGAAGTCGTTTCCATACGGAGCTGTCTTACCAAGGTCAATTCTGCACGAAGCTAGAAGACGACGCGGCCGAAGTCATTTCTATACGAAGCCAGAAGACGACGCGGCCGAAGTTATTTCTATACGAAGACAACAAGCCCATCTTCGGCCTACAACGATACAAAGGCCCACGAAGTCAAGCCGACTTAGCTAAAAAGGAAATCCCAAAGGATTAGGAAGTTTTTCTTATCTCTTGAGGATTGACTTAGCTCAAACTAGTATATATATCTATGTACATCCTTTAAAAAGGGGATCCGAAAATTTACTTAGTAAAAAACCCTAGACTTTTTTGCTCTCAAACTCTTGTACGAAAGCTTTTCGACACAGCTTAATAAAAACCATCTTTGGATCTCTCCCTTCGTGGTTCATCCGCAGAAATTTCATCCCCCTTAACAAACCTCCAACAAATTCTAATTGTGTTGATTTCGACTCCCACAAACAGCAATAAAAACTATCTCTTGATCTTTGTGTTGTCGTTTTAATCTAAGAAGTTTCAGATCCCTTAAAAATTCTTTAACAATTCAATTGTGCTAGTTTCGACTCCCATAATTTGGCGCCGTCTGTGGGGACCTTGAAATTTTCTTACACCATAAACCACCGCAAAACCAATTCGAAGAACGATGACCAACGACGGAGAGATACGAGCTGGCGACACGCAGGATACCGGAGCCGACGGATCCAAAGCAAAAGATGCACCAGTACTTGCAGCTTTGGAGACGAACCCGGAGGTCCTGACCCAGATGAAGACCCTAGAGACGCAGCTAAAAAAAGCGGAGGAGCAGGATAAACTGAACAAGACGGTGACCGACAAGCTGGAAGTTCTTGCAACAGTGAGCCGAGCCCGAGACAGGGGCTCAGGATTTGACCTAGCAAGGCGCCCCCTTCGACGTCTCAATCCAACAGCCCTTGATTTCTCGATGCCTTTAGGAACATCGAGAACTAGAGGTGGGTTGCCCCCGTCGCACTACGCAGCTGCAACCACCAAGCCGAACACGGGGACGCAAGAAGCAAACACACGGGCTGTGGACGGGACAAATCCGGTGATCAATCTGGAAGAAAACCCAGAAGGCGAGCGCAACTTGGAGAGCCTTGGCGAGCCCAAACTCGCAGGTGTTGACCAGGCCCGAGCTGAACCATATAGTACTGACCTCAGCCGTGATCAATATTTTACCGAGGAAGAAGAGAATATCCTCTTGGTCCAGCGAGCCCAGATCAAAGAAGAGCGGAAAGCGGCAATCCGAGCTCAGAAGGAGGAGATGGCTGAGATTCGAGCCGATATGGAGAGAGCCACCGCTGAGATAAGAGCTGTCCGATCTCAGATGCATAAGGCTACCAGCAAGGATCCTGAGCACGATCGAGTGCTTGAAGAAGCACAAAACACTCTTTTCACAACCCGGATCACGAAGGCAAAAGTTTCCGACCCTGGGAAAATAAAAATACCGATTTACGAAGGAAAGTCCGATCCAAAGGAACACCTGGCAGCCTTCGCGATAATAATGGAAAGAGCAAACTTCAGAGAAGGCGAAAAAGACGCTGGGCAATGTCTTCTATTCATTGAAAATCTTAAAGGACCAGCTCTTCAATAGTTCTCTAGGCTCGGAAGAAATTCGATCGATAACTTCAATAAGCTATCCGGAGTATTCCTGAAACACTATGCTATGTTTACGAAGCGACGAACATCCGACACGGATCCATGGACCATGGGGCAAGGACAAAGTGAGAATTTACAGAATTTCATCGAACGGTTCAAGTCGGTACTATCGAAAGTAGAAGGGATAAGTGACGAGGCCGCGTTACAAGCATTGAAAAAAAGCTCTGTGGTTCGAATCAGATTTTCGAAACGAGATCGCGCTAAATGCTCCGACCACAATTCAGGATGTATTGCACCGAGCAACGGACTTTGCGGTAAACGAAGAAAAAATGAAGGTCCTAGCCCAGAAGCACGGAAATGTGAAATCTGTAAGCTATCCTCCCCATGCTCCGAGCCCACCAAACACCAAGAAGGGCAACCAGGGTTCTGGATATGTTCAGCACGAAAGAGGTTTCGAAAGAGCCCGTAATTATTAAATTGACTCGCAAGGTTATGGCCGAGGACGAGGCCAAGGCCGAGGAAGAGGTACATGGAACAGCACGTGGACCAGGAGCCAAGGCTCTTACGATGAAATAGCTTATTGCGAACATACCATATCTTCGGATATTCGACTGCAAATTGCCATATTCTAGGTTTAAAACTTGCTGCGAAACTAGCAGCCGGCGAACTTAAGGGCGACATTAGCATAAAGGATTTCGGCATGGATATCAATGCGAACCGCTCCGAGCAGGCAAATGAGGATCCTCCTAAGCGAGGAAGGCAAGACGACGAGGCACCACAATTTGGATCCAGAAGATGGATAAATATGATAATGGGCGGATCTCACTATTGCTCAAATACTGTCTCATCGATTAAAGCTTTTCAGCGGCAAGTTGATGTTAGCGTTAATTGGTCTGCGCCCTCCAAGTCCCCAAATGACGTAATCTCATTCGACGAAAGAGAAACCACTGGAATCGATAAACCGCATAACAATCCTCTTGTAATTGAACTAATCATCAGTGATTGTGAATTTGCCCGGGTATTGGTTGATACGGGCAGTACGGTGGACATAATTTTCGAAGAGACTCTCAAAAGAATGAACATTGATCTATCCGACATAGTGGCAACTCCGAAACCGTTGACTGGATTCTCCGGAGAAACGACAATGACAATTGGGACAATCAGACTACCTGTTCGAGCCGAATGAGTAACAAAGATCGTAGAATTTTTGGTGGCAGATCATCCTGCAATATACAACGTAATCATGGACCCCTTGGATAAATTCTATGAGTGCTGTCCCATCAACATACCACATGCATAAAGTTCCCAACACCGAATGGAATCAAAACCATTCATGGAAATCAGAAGGAGTTCCAAATTTGTGTTATGGCCGAGCATAAGCTCAAGAATCCCATAGCAGAACTTAACAGGAAGACGAAGCAGAAGAAAGCCAAGCCAGACCATCAACCTGAGAACGAGCTATCTAAATTCAATTCGACCGGGAGTGTATGAGCTCGATAACTTGGTCGGCATTCCAATACTAAGATCTCATAACGCAATGCATCTCAAGATATACAATCACTAATGTACTTTACATGAACTACGAGGTGGCTTGATCCCTGCAAAAGGGTACATAGGCAGCTCGTCTTCGGATGGGTTCAGCTGCCCCCTTCCTTAAAAAAGTGGGGAGTGGGTACGTATACTCGTATACTCCCATCTTTATAATAGATTCTATGTCTAGATAAAGCAAACTTTTCGAAACTAAGGTCTTTAAATCACATCCATTACGGATTACTAAAGCCTTAACAAAATAGGCATCCCACTTACATCCTTTACGGATTATTCAAAGTCTTAACTACACAGACATCTTATCTCAGTCTCGTTGCTGCTGGCCACAGCAACGAACTACTACATCCTTTGCGGATAAACTATCACATCCTTCATGGATTAAAAGCGCACTATATAAATCTATGTTCATTGTCGAAGCGGATATATTTACGGTAACATATCCGTAAACCGAAATGATCATCTTAAACCCAACAAACAAATCATTGGTCGAGATACATATATCCATTGTCGGAGCGGATACGTTTACGGAAATACATCCGTAAACCGAAATGTTCATCTAAAACCCAACAAATGAATCGTTGGTCGCTAAATACATATGTCCATTGTCGGAGCGGATACGTTTATGAAAATGCATCCATAAACCGAAATATTTCATCTACAACCCAACAAACGAATTGTTAGTCGCAACATCTCGAAAACATAGCGTTAAACGTATATCGTTAGCGTGAGATACCTAAATATGTTTCGTCTAAACCCAGCAATTGATCGTTGGTCGCAACATCTTAGAAACATAACACTAATCGTATATCGTTAGTGTGAGATACATAAACATGTTTTGTCTAAACCAAGATATCACGCGTTTCTTAACACGCTAGTCTTTAACATCTCAAAAATATAGTACTAAATGTATGTCGTTTAGTATGTGATACTTAAGCATATTTTATCGAAACGGGCATGTAAGTCGATGTTACATCGTAGGCCCTAAAACCAAAGTCAATAATCAAAACCCAGCAATCACTCGCTCCTTAGCACGCTGGTCTTTAACATCTTAAAACCTAGTAAACATCGCTTCATCGCACACTGGAACTTAGCCACTCTACGCATAGATGCGAGTTACCCTAACACGCTTTGGCTAACTAATGTACAGCTCGTTACGACTATTTAATTTTTGGCAAGGTGCCCCTTGGAACTTGTCCCTTGCTTCAAACTCAGGAAGCAACACGAGAGTTTTGGTGCATCGCATCATCACAATCATCTTGGCATAACATCTCAACAAAATGCCTCGTCATGTTCTCCTTGGCAAAACACCTCGTCACATTTTTTTCGGCAAAACGACTCGTCATGTTTTCCTTGGCAAAATGCCTCGGCACGTTTTCCTCGGCAAAACGGCTCATCATGTTTTCCTCGGCCCAAATGCCTCGTCAAGTACTTACAACATAACAGTTCAACGATAAAGGCAATGCATCGGGTCGGTAACATACCAACGGATCGGTCTGATAGTCTCATCGACTGGTCAGCTCGGCGACATTGCTAAAGCAGTTCGGCATCCCATCTTACTCAACTGCTCAGCAATGTGATCAAAGAAACAGCTCGACAAGTTTTAAACGCCAATTCCAGCTCGGCACGTTAAACTCAGTAACAACTGCCTACACCTCTTCACCATCATCACACCTCAGAAAACAACGAAAACGGTTACGATTCCCAAAATACTCGAGATTTCTTTTAAAAGGGATGATTAATCACCGAACTATCAAGGCGCCTCGACGATACGATCAATAATTAGCTCGACAATATGCTCACCAAACGGATCAGTGACGTATCCGCATTGGCTTGGCAGAAGATTCAAATAATCACCTCGGCAACATAAAGAGAACGGCTCGGCATCATCATCATTAAGAATCGGCATTGCTACCGTTTGCTCACGTCCCGATTCAACAACAAGTTCAGAACGTTGATCTCAGCTTCGACTACTTTAACCTCGACACTATCATCACTAATACTGTCGAGCTGTGGGCTAACTGTTGGGTCAAGTTTCACTCCACTGAGATTAACAAGTGAAAATGGTTAAGTAAGAATTATGCCAAGCTGAATCTGCAAAGAGCTCAATCTCCGGCGAGCCGAACTAAAGATAACGGGCTCGGTAGAACCCAAGCTGGATGCTCGCATCAGCTCGAAATTAAACAAAATTTGGTGACAAACAAATTTTTTGAATTAGCTTTCAAATGGAGTTGGAATCATATCATTTGGAGTTGTGGTTAGCAAGATACACCCGATTTAATGAAGACATGCCGAGCTGCAGGAAAGAGCTCGTTCCTGCCGAGCTGGAGAGATGAGCTCGGCAAAGATCTTAAAGTCATTGGATTGAGCTGAAATTTGGACAGAAGATAGATAATTGAGTAAACACTCATCCAAAAGAAATTTGAAGTCATTTGGATAAAGGGTCAGAAAGTTACATCAATTATCGTGGCAACGTATCAATCTGGCCGAGCTCACTAGCTACGAAGCGACGAGTTCGGCGACCCCAGATAGATCAATGATCGAAAATGGTGAGCTCGCTATGAAATGAAGTTGTAAAACTCACCACAAAGCATCAAAGTCGGCGAGCTCACCATGAAGTAGTTGGCGAGCTCACCACGAACTCGGTCTACAGCGGTAACACGAGCTCGGTAAAAATTACGAAGTGAGTTCGGCATGGTCCCCAAAAACGAGCTCGGCAACATATAAGCTCGGTGGAAACCGAGCCGGAGACTCATATCAGCTCGGAATCGGATGAAAATTTTTGAAGAACAAGATCTTTGAGTTAGATTTCCAATGGAATTGGAATCATATCATTTGGAGTTGCGGTTGGCAAGATACACCCGATTTGCTGAAGACATGCCGAGCTGCAGGAATGAGCTTGTTCCTGCCGAGCTGGAGAGATGAGCTCGGCAAGAGGCCTTAAAGTTATTGGATTGAGCTAAAATTTGGATAGAAGATAGATAATTGAGTAAGCTTTCATCAAAAATAAAGTTGAAGTCATTTGGATCAATGGTCAGAAAGTTACATCAATTATTGTAGAGACGTATCAATCTGGCCGAGCTCACTAGCTACAAAGCGACGAGTTCGACGAGCCCGAGCTCGCCACAAAGAGATGGACCGAGCTCATCATTAAAGACAAGACTGAGCTCGTCGCCGACAATAAGGCCGAGCTCATCATCAAAAACAAGACCAAACTCGTCGTCAAAAATAAGACCGAACTCATCATCCAAGACAAGGCCAAGCTCAAAGACAGAGAGTTGGGCTGAGCTGAGCAAATGAGCGTATGGGCCGAGACGACGATCCCACGAGTTCAAGCCCATAATGGAGATGTGACGAGATCAAAGCCCATAGTTGTAGCCGACTTCGCTTAAAGGAAATCCAGAGGAATTAGGAAATCTTCCTGATCTCTTTAGATATTGACCTAGCCGACTTAGACTTGTATAAATAGACATGTACATCTCTTGAGAATGGATCCGAATTTTACTTAGCAAAACCCTAGACTTTTTCTCTCATACGAAAAGCTTTCAAAACAACAATAAAAACTATCTCTTGATCTTTGTGTTGTGGTTTTAATCTCAGAAGTTTCATATCCCTAAAAAGTCTTTAACAAATTCAATTGTGCTAGTTTCGACTCACACAACTAGTTCAATAACACTGGATTTTAATAGACTTTTTAAAATCTATGATTCAATAACCTAGGATTTGAAAAATTAAAATAAATCACTCCAAATGCTAGATTGAATACACCCCCCTTAGGTTCTCTGGCGAAGCTGAAACTCTCGTTCGATTACTCCACAATCTCAAGCGAGATACATGCGTTGGCAAATATGGTCACGGATGAGTTTTCCGAAGAAGAAGAAGCTAGGAAGAAATCAAGACTCGAGGGTTCGAATCTTGAAAATTTGGCTGCGAAATCGGTTCCGGTTTTCGAGAGAGGGGGTTTTACGAAGAGTATTCAGCCAAGAGGAACAAGCAATTGAAGAGGAAGAAAGGTGAAGAAGTTGTTGCTGCTGGAGAGGGAGGATTAACGAAAGGAACGCCTTACAATCTCGGCGTAAACCATGAACTGATGACGACAAAGAGAAGAGAAACTACTTATGTCAAGAAGCTTGAGAGCCCTAAGAAGACTGTATCAATGTTTGAGACAACAACAACGCCGAGGTATTCTCTTAGGAGCGTGACAAAAGAGATAGTTTGGCTTATTGACTGTCTCTTGGTGTTGGACTGATACTTAGCTCCAATTATTTGCTTAGAAGCTGTGTATTAACATATTTTAGTGCAAAATTGCATCTTGATCTGTGTATCTTCTCTTTTGCAATACATGAGACTTGATCTTATGGGCTTTGGTGATATAACAAAGAGCATGCTTTTGTTGATATCCTAATTAGAGTTATAAACAAATGTGAATAGGATGCCTTGGAACCGTATATGACTCAAAATTGCTTCATATATTGTATGATTACTTCTGTTTAAGGACTAGATGTTTGATAAGAAGTGAAAATGAGGTCAACATTGGTGTAGCTTTGACTTTGATTTCAAAGGTTATCTCTGAAGGATTCTACTATATGATTCATTGTACAATTTCTTTGTAGAAGTGAGTTATTGTGTGTGACAGTATCAATTAGCTAATGAAATTATCATAGTGATTCATTTGTGAAGATTCATGGTATATTGGTCATCAAGTGAACTGTACGGGGATAGAGAGAAAGATAAAAATCAAGATCGTGATGTCTGTTTGTTGATAACATGTAGTATATATTATGTGAATTTTCATCATTTTTTATTAACTTTCATGTTTTTTGATTATTTCAAAAGACCTTCCTAAATATGTTGGAATCCTGATTTTTCATCAAGGCTTTCTACATATTTAGGAAGGTCTTCCTAAATCGTAAAGAAACAAGTGTTTGCCTTATGTTAATTTATGCTTTCTCTCTTGACTTCTTGTGCTAGTGAACAGGTGGTTGATCCATTCGATCTCACTCCATTGAGATTGAAAAGCTAGAAGAAAAACATATTCCTAAGACAAGTATCAACGCAACTAGGTCTTTTTGTTCTAAAGATGATTGAATGCCTCGATGAAAATCCAAGATATGTCTAAGCGCATGATATAGATGTATAAGACATAAGAACCAAGTTGGCAAGCGAATTTTTCAAAAAGTTTTATTTTTTGTTCCATAATTCCTAGAGAAAAAACTTAATAATGTTACCATTTTAATTTTCTTGTTGTTAGACTTTTGAATATTGTTACAAATTTGAATATTGTTACATTTTATTTTTCTTGTTGTTAGACTTTTGATGAAGCTGTTTGATTTTCTTTTAGTCATGTTTTGATATTTTTCGTTTGTTTGTTTTAAGGGATCATAGTCTTCTTGTAAGGTGGAATCAACCCATATCTGAAGTAGTTCGTTTATTTCTTCTTCTTTTTTAGTTTTTGGTTTAATTAGATTTGATTTTGTTTGACCCGGTTTACATTCGATTTGGGACATCTTTAATTTTGATTTGGTGGAATCATAAAAAGCAAGAAAGGCTTCCTAATCTAATTTAAACCATTACATGAAAAATCAAAAAGTATTAAACTCTTTCTAATCTAAATTAGGAAGTTTTTAAATATTTAGGAAGGATTCCTACATATTTAGGAAGGTCTTCCTATATTCAGAAGGCCTTCTGAAATTTGTAGGAATTCTTCCTAAATTTTTGCAAATCATTGAATTAGTTTACTTTTTGTTTGTGGAACCCAACTAACAAGATTCTCATGCTATATCTAGCTAGAAAAAACTCAGAAGCACAATCAAAACCAAAAACAAGTGTTTCTTACGTTTTAGGAAGGTTTTCCTAAATATTTAGAAATCCTTCCCGAATTTATATTTAGAAAGGTTTTTTAAACATTTAGGAAAGCCTTCCTAAATCGTTAATAAACAAGGAATGCCCACTTGAATTATACAAAATATGTAACATTAGTAACTCGGTGGTATTTACGACTCACTGTACACACAAACGAATCATTTCATGATATTCTTTTATCTTTTTGATGAAAGTCCTTACTTGGCGATCATTGCACATATAAATCGGTGGAGAACCCTCTATTATCAATTTTATTCTCATTGAAAGTCCATAGCTGATTGCAATAACTCTTTCTTTAATTGAGCAATCAATTTCAAAGTCTTTGATAACCATCTCAACTAACTCTTTGTATGTGACGTTCTCATCTACCTCAATTTGTAATAATTATTCCTAAAATACTTTCAAATCATTGAATTATTTTATTTTTTGTTGGTAAATCCCAAAATAACAAGATTCTCATCATATATCTAGATGGAACAAACTCAGAACCACAATCAAAACTAAACATATCTGTGTTTAAGAAAGTTATACAAATATTTAGGAAGGTCTTCCTAAAAACGTATGAAAAACTTTATAAAACGTTTGGATAGCTTCCTAAAAATAGTATGAAACTTGTACAAAGAATATGTGTCATTATGTGCGACATAAACATATATTTAATTGCCAGTTGATCGATGAAGTTCATACAAAGAGAAGTAAATACATATGGATGAATGAAAGTTTAAAAAAATGAATGAAATAAAAAGGTAGTAACCGAAAGAAATCAAGTGGGATTGAAGTTGGTTTATGCAATGAGCAAAACCCATTTGTCTTTATGTCTTCAAGGGACGATGCAATTATCTTCTTTCAACTTTCAAGTAACATGGAAAGACAACTTACAATCCATATTTGAGAACCGAACTCTGACATCCACCATCAAAGTACTAATCATAAGCCTCACTTTCATTTATTACAGCCAAAATAGCACTAATATTTTCCTAAAGATGCCACAAAATTCCTCTTCATCAATCTCAATTTTGCATGTGTAGTCCCTACAATTCTAGTGTTCTCCTATTTTTCATAAACTTGAAATAGCTCGGGACAATTGCATCTTCCCTTCTTCTAACACAAGACTAAACACCAATTACAAACTTGTTTTTTTTTTAAGTTTTTGTTACACTATCGACGGAACAAAAGGAGCATTTATCCTACGCTTCTAAAGTGACAACCATCACCAAAAGTGACAACCATCACCAATAATTAAAAAACAGAATCTGATTTAGATTTCTGGTTTTGTTTTTCCCAAATCGATAGAAAAAAGAGAAGACGAAAAATACATACCAAATCGATCAGTGACAGAGATGAAAGATACTCTTCAATTTCGAATCCAGATCGTGATTGAGAGCGTGATTGAGCTATCGCCTATTGCGATTTCGCTATCGCCTATCGCAATTGAGTTTCGATAACAAAGGAGTGATTGAGATCGGTAAAAGAGAATTGGTTGAGCTCTCTCATATCGCCTATCCAGATCTATCACAAAATCATCACGATTGATTCGAAATTTTCGTGAAGAACATGAAATCGTCATCACGATTTTGTGAAGAAGAGAAAAAAAAATGTTTCGATCGATTTTTTTTTCCACTTTTAATTTTGTTATAAATATAAGATTATACATATTTAATTTATTTTCTTAATATAAAATTAATTAAAATATTTAAAAAAATATTCACAGATATCTTTTATGATATTCTAAATATATCAACATCTTCATCTTGCAAAGAGGTACTTTTAAACCATAAAATATTTATTGAAATAACATATACAAAGTTTGAAGCGGATTAGACAGTTGAAACTTGAAAAATTAAACACAAATGGAAAATGCATAGCATTTTGATTGGCAATAAGATTAGTACTCGGGTGCTGTTCGTTTGCTTAGCCAGCTACTGATTCTGGATGCAGATATAAATTACTATTCATTTAATGACAATTAAGCACCATAAGCTAGATATTGTATCTGGTACACATTTGAAACTCATCCAAAAAAATCAGATATTTAGATGAGTTTAAAATCAGAGTCTGGATGCAGCAAAACTCATCCAAAGTTGTAAAAGACTAAAATAACCTAATCTAAATTCAATAATTACAAAATAACCTACCCCTAAATAATATTGACACAAAACCAAATTCCCAAATTGTAAACCCTAGATTCTCACCATCGATTCTCTGTAAAACCAAATTCCCAAATTGTAAACCCTAGATTCTCACCATCGATTCTCTGTCAAGAGAGAATCGCTCGATTTCCAGACGAAGAAGCTTCAAATTCGATGGAGAGCTAAACGAAATCTGGGCTCGAACAATCTCACCATCTTCTTCCTCGACAGCTACAGGTACGATTTTATCGTCTCTCTTTAGTCTTCAACGCTTCACCAACTTCCATATATTTGAAGGGTTTACCAAACCAGAGATTTAGGAGAAACACAAACAACAAATTTTCTCAGAACAAAACGATTTTTTTCATTCTAGATCAGAAGGGCAAGAAGAGTTTGAAAATTCTCAGGTAATTTTTGGTTTGAAGTATGTTCATCTCTCTCTCTCTCTCTCTCTCTCTCTCTCTCTCTCTCTCTCTCTCTCTCTCTCTCTCTCTCTCTCTCTCTCTCTCTCTCTCTCTCTCTCTCTCTCTCTCTCTCTCTCTCTCTCTCTCTCTCTCTGGTTTTGTTGCAGAATGTAACTTTGGTTAGTTTTACAGGAAAATATTTCTTCTGTTATTAAAGAAGCAAAACATAAGGACATATGGAACCTCTTTAAAGAAGAAAGGTTTCTGTTTTTTTTTCTGCAAATCTTGTTTTGATTATTCATAGATATGTTTCTCAAGTTATCTTTTACCATGTTTATGCAGACAAGTTGTCTCTGTTCTGGGAGCTACTTCTCCGTATTGATTCAATGGTGATCAATGGATTAATTGGCATTGAAGAAGCTTCATCCACAGTTTGCTAAGAAGATAAGAGATTTTGTTCTGAGAAAATTTGTTGTTTGTGTTTCTCCTAAATCTCTGGTTTGGTAAACCGGAATTATCTTGGTGAGATGTTTGAAGATGATAGTCAGTGTGATCCGAATTGGGTTGTTTCTCCACTGAGAAATTGGTGTGATTTTTGTTTCAAAGTGGGTTTTTGAAAACTTTAGCAGAATGAAGAAGATATCTCCTTGAGGATAAGTATAGTATTTTAGAATTGATTTTGTTGTTTAAAGTGGTTCTTTGGAACTTGAGTAGAGTCAAGAGGATGAGCGTTATGTCCTTGGGGATTTACATAATGAATGCTTTTAGTTCGAGTTTATTGTTAAATGTTATTTGGAACAATAGACTCTAGTATGGAGTGACGAACAATCACGGTTTTATCTTCAACTACGGATTGAAGAGAAACTGAAAGGCAATGTAAGAAACCATTTGGTGAATGATGCTGGGAGACAGACCATTATAACCAAGTTCTATGATGCATTTGGGGAGAAGCATACATGGATAAAATTTAGGAACAAGTTTAATACTTGCAAGAAGCAATACACATCTTTGAAGAAGTTGACTCACAATAGAATTGGACTTGGTTATCATCCAAATGGGTTCATAGATATGAGTGATGATTGGTGGGAGGAGCGTTGTAAGGTTAGAATCAGCTGCCTTCTTTGTGTTCCATGTTATGTATCTCTAGTTTTATGTTCCATGTTATGTATATATGTTTTTGTTCTTTGATTTTAGGAATGGCCAGGAGCTAGAAAGATAAAAGATAAACCGGTGGCGAACATAGATTTAACAAAACAACTCTTTGGTTCTGTTCATATAAGTGGAGCTGAAGGTTGGAATGCTCAGCAGGGTGAAAACCATTTAGACACCATGATGCCAGACGATGATGATGCTGCATCTGAATCACGGCAAAATGATCCTCCTCCTAATCACGATACAGATGTGTCTCATAATGCTCCCTCGGCCTCCAATGTTCCCTCAGCCTCCAATGTCCCAAGGCCTAATCGAAAAAGACGTGCAGGACAAGTTGTAGCAGAAGTGATTAGGGACAGTATTAAATCACGTGATGAGCTACTTTCCCACAAGAATCAATTAATAGAGAGCCACCCAGATTATAGTTGTAGTCAGCTTAGGGCTATGAGGGTTTTACATTCACTGCTTAGTATAAGAATGTGGTCTCCATTGTACAAAGCAGCAATTAAACATCTCAAGGAAGATCCTACCAATCGTCAAACGTTTTTAAGTTATGAAGATGATGAGAACAAGGTTCTTTACTTGGAGTTTGAGACCGGTGAAAACAGAGATGCATAAGGGAATCAGAAGGAATGAGCTGTTTAGTTTAAGTCTTGTCTTTACTTATTTTCTTTACTTATCTGTTTAGTTTAAGTCTGTTGTCTTAAATTCTTCTTTAATGTAAGACATTTTTCATCCATGGTCAGATTTCTTGAATCTTCTTTATGCTTAATTTTTTTTACTTGTTTCTTATTGGTTTTGTAGGATACATTCAGATTTCTAATTGAGGATGATGACATGGATTTGATATTAGATGAGGAAGAGAACATGTATGCTGCAGTACAAGAAATTTATGGAGTTAATTTTGATAGAGAGATGCAAAGGACAAATCGAGGTGGAGGTTGGCGCCGTGTGCAACGGTTTATGTTTGAGTCTGAGAAACAGTGCTTCGATATCCTACGCATGAATCAAGGTACATTTATGAGTTTATGTCAGAAGCTATCACAACAGTATAAACTTGAAGAATCATGCCATGTTTATCTTGAAGAGATTGTGGCAATGTTTATTGAGATGGTTGCACAAGATCTAACGGTCCGGGTCTTAGCTGAACGATATCAACACTCTTTGGATACAGTGAAAAGAAAGCTAGATGATGTTTTAAGTGTTCTGTTGAAGCTTGCAGCAGACATCGTGAAGCCTACAAGAGGTGAGTTTACAAGTCCTAGTCATGTTCTAGTAAATGATACTCGGTATTGGCCTTTTTTTGAGGATTGCATTGGTGCTCTGGATGGCACTCATATACCTGTTCGCCCTCCATCTAAGAATGTGGAACCGTTCAGAGGCAGAAAAGCTGAAGCAACAATGAATGTTCTTGCTATATGTAATTTCAGTATGAAATTCATATACGCATTTGTTGGAGTTCCTGGGAGAGCACATGATACAAAGGTGTTAACACATTGCGCTACACAAGAACCTTTTTTCCCTCATCCGCCAAACGGTAAGTATTATCTAGTTGACTCAGGGTACCCAACTAGAACCGGTTATCTAGGCCCTCATCGTAGAACTAGGTATCATCTTGACCAGTTTGCGAGGGGAGGACCACCAACTAGCACTAGAGAATTGTTTAACTGCAGGCATTCTGGTTTGCGTTCGTTGATAGAGAGAACATTTGGTGTTTGGAATGCGAAATGGAGGATTTTAGATCGGAAACATCCTAAGTATGAGTTGAGAAAGTGGGTGAAGATTGTGACAGCAACTATGGTACTTCACAATTTTATTCGAGATTCACATTATGAAGACCGTGATTTTGCACATTGGGAAGCGGTAGATGAGTATGAACATCATGGTGATCAAGTTGTAGAACATGGTGAAGAAGATAACATTGAGCATACTCCATACGTACCAGCTGGTGATAGAGCAATGGAGATTCTACGTGATGTTATCACTGAAAAGATAGGGAGAGGACGTCAACTTCCATATTAGTATCACATGACAAGAAGATGATTAAAATTCTTTCCTAAGTTAACTTCCATATTAGCATCCAACAACTGACAAGAGGACGTCAGCTTATTTGTAACTCATTAAAATTAACGTTTAAGGATTTTGTTGACAAAAAGATGATGACTGTGTTTTGTTCAAAGAGAGCATTTTAAAGATTAAAATATTTTTTTTAGTGAATTTTTAAGTTATGAAGATGATTTATTTCTTAAATTTAATTATTTTGTGATATAACATTTATTAGAAATGATTGAATATAAAATTATTTTGTAATAATTTTGAAATAAAACTATTTGTGAGATAATATTTATTAAAAATTAATTTGGTAATTATTTGATTATAAGTATAATTTAAATCATAAATAATAGTGTTTAAATAAAATATGGGGTTTTTTGTCATTTTACACTAAATGCGTCCAGATACAAATACAAAAACACCAAACGAACATAACTGCATCCATATACAGTTTCTAGACGCATGAACCGAAAACACAAACGAACATCATCTAGATAATGCGTCTAAATGCTGCATCTGGATGCTGCGTCTGAATACTGCATCCAAAAACCCAAACGAACGGCACCTCACCTCAGCCTAATCATCTAAAGTTGGATTTTTTAATTTGTTCTTTAGTTAATACGATTAATGGGCCTTTATAAAAAAATCATGGGCCTAATTAACCTCTGATTCGGAAAAACCGATCAATCCAACGGCTGAGATTCATCTTCAAACATGACGACAACGATAGTAATAAATCCGAGAGATTGAGTAATAAAATATAGTTTGAAAGAAGAAATCGAAACTTCGTGTTCTTCCTCCGATTCGTCTTCTCCGTTTCGGCGACAATCTTCATCGGTTTTCAGGTTTATGTGTGTTTTAAGTCTCTGACTCTCGACGATTTCTTCGCTTTGGATTTTGCGTGCTTCTCCTTCGCTTCATCGACAATTAGACTTGGTAAAAGTCATTTTCTAGTTTGTTTTATTTGATCTGATCTGTTGACTCCGGGATCATTTGGTTGGATTGGCAATAAGAATTTTTTTGAATGTTTGGTGTTTGATGTATTGATCTCTGTGGTAATATGCTATGAAAACTTGAAATTAAAGTTTCCGATGGCAAAGAATCGATTTGGATTTAAGCGCATCTCTCTTGAAATACGCTTAAATCCAGTGATGATGATGATGATGTTACTTGGTCTGATGCAAAAAGGGTACTGTGTCAATTCAAGATAGCTAGTTCTTGTGTCGGAATGTTGTCAATGTTTCAGGGGTTTCTTTTCCTGTTATTGTGGATAATATGATTCTTAGTGTTCTACTTGTTGATCAGCTTCGTTGGATATATAGTCGTAAGAACATCTTTTGCTTATTGAGAGTGATGTTATATGGTTGTGGAGATACTAGTTTGATAGTTGTTTCTGTTGATCTTTGTCATTTCAGGTGTAATCCGCAGATTCCTTGAGTGGTTGATTATCCGAGAATGGAGCTAAAGACCGTCAAAGATGCATTTGATCGTGTTGCCAAAAAACAGAAACTTTCATATAGCAGAACGCAGGAAGCGGTTGAGAGGCTGTCTCAAGAAATCGACAAGGCATTGAACAGAATACATGAGGCAACCACGGATCCAGATAATCCGCTTCATCATAAATCTTTCCTCTCTGATCTGAAGAAAACAGTTCAGGAGATTGCTCCAATCAATCAACTAGAAGCCGCTCATAAAGAACTAAATGTGGCTCTGAGCAAATACCCGAAAGTTCTGGAGAAAACTCTGAATCCAGACATATCAAAGGCTTGCAGAAACGTCGAGTTTGATCCCCATACCGTTCACCATATAATAGCTAGTTTTTTCTACGGGCAAGGCATGTTCGACATCGGTGACTGTTTCATTTCCGAGACTGGTGAGCCTGAATCTTCTGCCAGAAAATTCTTCATGGAAATGTATCTGATACTAGAAGCCATGAAAAGACGAGATCTCGGACCAGCTCTTAACTGGGTATCCTCAAACTCAGACAAGCTAAAGCAATCAAACTCAGATCTCGAGATGAAACTCCACAGCCTTCACTTCCTGGAAATAGCACAAGACAAGAACTCCAAAGAAGCTATCAACTATGCTAGAAAACACATCGCTACATATTCAGATAGCTGTCTCCATAAACTCATGTGCTCTCTCTTGTGGAATGGAAGACTCGAGAAATCACCATACGCAGAGTTCTTCTCACCCGAGTTATGGACCAAAGCGATCAAGGAACTAACCCGACAATACTGCAAACTACACGGTGAATCACCAGAGAGCCCGTTAAGTATAACAGTAGCAACGGGTTCACAAGCTCTACCGCCATTACTGAAATACATGAACCTGATGGTTAGTAAGAAACAAGAGTGGCAAACAATGGAGCAACTTCCAATACCTGTGGAACTCTCTGAAGAGTTTCAGTTCCATTCGGTCTTTGTCTGTCCCGTCACTAAAGAACAGTCAAGAGAAGATAACCCTCCGATGAGATTGTGTTGCGGTCATGTCCTTTGCAAGCAGTCGATCAACAGAATGTCGAAGAATGGATCAAAGTCCTTCAAGTGTCCTTATTGTCCATCGGATATAGATGCTTCGCAATGTAGGCAGTTGTATTTTTAGACTAGTTTCAAAACTCTTCATTTGCTGCTTTTCTTATTTATCAGAGAAAGTAAATAAATGTTTGGGATCCCTATGTCTCAAAGTAAGCTTGTTTTTTTTTCCTTTCTTCGTTTACGAACTTGAATTGGTTCTTGTACAAATATATAAAGAGGAGTTAAGGAATGGAACTAATAACCATGTTATGGTCCTCTTTTCATCTCATTTAAAAAACACTTTTAACTTGTTATCCTATTATGGATTGTAGATTTTAATTCCATGCAGCAATTGGAAATATGATGAACAATTTATGGATGATTCCATAACGGACAATTTTATCTGCACTGCAAAATTTATGATAGACGGTTCTATCTACATAACGCTCACAATTGATGGATTTTACTTTTAACATACTGGACCACGACGAACGTTTTATATGTACCAAGCTGAAGATCTCCGATAAGTTTGCCTCAATTAATCTTCATAAAGTTCTATGTGGATCGAATTCCATGTATGATGTAAAAACATCAATGTTTTGGTCAATCAGTGGACCAATGGAGCTTCCACTATTATGGATTTTTTAAAATACTAAATATTTTAAAAAAATAAAAAATACATTTACTTTTATATTTTAAAAGAAATATTAAAATCATTTTTCTGTAGTCGGACCAAATCGATCGAGTGACCTAATAGGAAAATTTTCAGTTTGCTTTCCGTCGTATTTTTGAAAATAGACAATTTCATTATGTGTTTGCTTCCTTGGAAATAATGTGGAGCTTAGCTATACAAATGAGTGAATGATACACCACCCTAAGGCCCAAGCTCCTTATGTCGGAGAGCTTTTTCATATTCTTATGATTAAAGTACATAATAAAAAGTTGTTAATTAAGAAAATTGTATAGACTTATATTGTTAAGTTGATTTCAAAACTCTCCACTAAGTTAAATTAGTGAATAACTTTTCCCTTTAATTTGGCTTTTGGTCTACATAATTTATACCTGTCCGTGTATATATACTAAATCTTAAAACTAGAAAATTAAAGATCTCTTGATACTTTAAAATGAAAATAAATCTTGGACTTGTTTGTATATATATGATAATGAACTTTTAGATATAGCCGTGCGTACCATTATTGCATCCCTTTAGTGGAACGCACCATCGCTATCCAAATTAAACGTACCAAAAACATATACTTTCCAAATACTTTTGCCTTTAAATTATTTTTCTCACTATTTGACGGATGTTACGTTATTTTTTTCAATAGTTTAGAAGTTGGTATGAGTTAGTCGGGCAGGGCGAATAAAAGAAAAGTATGTAACACTTCGGCCGATTAATTTTTTATCCATTAGCAAGTTTTGTAATTTTAACCGAAAGTGATATTGTTTAGCAATTTTTTTTATAAAAATAGTTAAAGAAGCTGATTAATCAGATAGACGTGTGGACAATTAGCTTCTTAAAATTGACAAGATTGTTATAAACTATAAATATTAAAAGAGATCTATAAGTATATATGCTTAAACACAAAACTTGTTTGATCTCAAAAAAAAAAAAAATAGAGAGAGAAACCAAAAGTAACGTGGTGTCCTTTTTTTTTGGTCACCGGCAATTAGGCATCGGCACTGGAAAAAATTTCGTGTGCAGTCGTTTCTCTTAAGTTGCGGCGTCTTTGCTGGAGGTTCTCTTCGTGGCGGTTTTGGCTTCGTCGATCTCGCTCGATGGAAGTTTGAGAAGCAGATCTGGGTTCTGCTAACTGTTTTTTGTCGTTTTTATTACTCGGTCTTGGAGGTTGATGGATTTGGCGAGCTTCGTTGTTTCATCTTGCTCTTAGACGGAGTTTCGGCAACGGATATGGTTGTGGTCTTGGTGAGGCGACGGCTAGGATTTGCGACGGTGGCTTCGGTTGTTGTTGGTCGGGTTTAAGGTTGGCTCTTGGCTGTTTCAATGGTCGGTTTGTTGTTGTTTCCTTTCTTGCCGAGTCTCGTTAGCTTTAGAGATTTTGTCCAATCCCGTAGCCCTGTCTCGATCATCTGCAGCAGTTCTTTTGATCGGTTTGTTAATCTAATCTACTAGGCTTAAGTGTTCACTGGTGTGTATGTGGTTTATGGTTGTTTTGTTAGTAGCTCTCAAGTGGTTGATGTATTGGTTCTGGTCAATTGTTATGGTTATGGTGAAGAGGCATGCGCCTGAGGTACACGTTTTTTTTACTTGTTGAGGATGCAGCATAGCTGCTCTCGCTGTCGTTTTCACATTTCTTATTCCAGTTGGCTAGTTCTATGATGTAGGAACCGAATTGATTGAATCCTAACATGATGGTTTGATGGTGAAACTATAGCTGGACTGAGGTCACTCTCTATAGAATCGAGTGTAGGAGAGATGGAACGAAGTGAGATCGAATGGAGACTCTTCAACTGGACTGAGGTCACTCTTTGAAGAATCAAAACAATGAGATGGAGTGAAGGGTGGATCGAGAGATGCCACGCAGATGATGGGAGATCTGTGATAAGTCTAGAGCACCCAATCTTCAAGGATTCACACACAAGAAGATAAGAGGCGGCTGCTTCTTTCTCAGAAAGAATTCTCGTTTTATTTCATTAGCAAAAACTTAGGTTTACAAGCTGTGAAGAAACTTTATATATAGTCCAGCAGCAGGGAACCTTCTAGGGTTAAAAATACATCATAAATAAAGGACTAAACTTGCAAAAACAACATACTCGAAATAAAGGACTAAAAAGAAAAGACTCTTAAAAACCTAAAGGTCATATTCCTGCAAAACAACAAAAGAGCTCGTTAATTTATTCAAATTTAAATGCTTACCTTAATAGATAGATGTTCTTCAGAGATGATTTAAACGGCTTGATCTGGAGTTGAAATGGTGAACAAAGCGGTTTCTTTTATCCCTTGAAGAATCGGCATAGCTTAAGTTGTTGGAGTCTTCAGTTGTTCTTGAATGTCAGAAAGAAATTCCTTGGTGATCTCATCTTCTTGTAACTCTTTTTCCTCTATGATTGTGATGAGATTCTGTACTGATTTTTTGAACTTCTCTCTCAGGCGTCTGGTTCCTGATCTGGTTCTTGGTGTTTGATCCATAGAGGCTATGTTGATGTCATCTTCTTCGGATCCAGATAAGGTGGTATTGATGTCCTCATCATCTCCTCCCTCTTGAGAAGGTTCTGTCCTCAAAACAGGTACATCTGCATTGAAAGGAGATAGATCAGTAATGTTGAAAGTCGAAGAGATGTTCATCTCACCTGGTAGTTCAATTTTGTAGGCGTTTTCATTGATCTTTTCCAGCACTCGAAAGGGGCCATTTTTTCTTGGTGCAAGCTTTGATTTTCTCTGGTTTGGGAATCTTTCATGCCTCATGTGTAACCAAACTCAATCTCCAGACTCAAAGGTCATCTCCTTACGGTGCTTGTCAGCTTTTTGTTTGTACTGTTTGGTCTTCTTTTCCAGATTCTCCTTGGCCTTTTGATGAAGCTTCTTCACAAAATCAGCTCGGGTTTCACCTTTATCACAATAGACAGCTTGGGGCAGAGGTCAAAGATCTAATAGAGTAGTAGGATTAAATCCATAAAACAACTTCAAAAGGAGAGAGTTTAGAAGCGGAATGCTTAGCATGATTATAAGCAAGTTCAATATAAGGCAAGCAAGATAACCAATTATCTAAATTTTTACCCACCGTGGCTTCCAACAAAGTTGAAAGAGGCCAGTTTACTACCTTTGTTTGGCCATCAGTCTGGGGGTGACAAGTGGTTGAGAAGAGCAGTTTAGTTCCCAATTTTTTCCATAAAATTTTCCAGAAATGGCTTAGACACTTGGTATCTCGATCTGAAACTATGGTCCTTGGCACTCCATGTAGACGCACTACTTCTTTGAAAAAGATATCAGCAGTTTGAGTAGCGTCATTAGTCTTGTTACACGGTATGAAATGAGCCATCTTGGAGAACCTGTCTACAACTACAAAGATGGAATCCTTGTGGTTGATCTTTGGCAGACCTAAAACAAAATCCATAGAAATGTCTACCCAAGGCATGTTAGGAATAGGCAAAGGCATATATAAATCATGAGGATGTGACCTGGATTTTGCTTTCAAGCAAGTGATACACTTAGCACAGAATCTCTCGACATCTCTTTTTAGATGCAGCCAGTAGAAATGTTCCATAAGGATACTCAAGGTCTTATCTCGGCCAAAATGTCCCATGAGTCCTCCTCCATGAGGTTCTCCGATCAGTAGCTCTCTCATTGATCCCTGAGGAATACAAAACCGTTTTTCTCTGAATGTTGATAAAACATACGAGATGCAGCCTTGTTGGTCTCCTTGAACACTTTTGGAAGTCTGGATCAGTTTCGTACAATGCCTTGATGTATTCAAATCCATAATTTTAGCCTCCATTGTGCTGCTGAGAGCATGTCCTCTTGATAAAGTATCGGCCACAATGTTCTCTTTACCCTTTTTGTATTTAATCATATATGGAAAAGTTTCAACAAATTCAAGCCACTTCGCATGCCTCTTCTTAAGCTTAGTTTGTCCTCTCAGGTGCTTGAGCGTCTCATGATCTGTATGAATAACAAATTCTTTGGAAAATAGATAGTGTTGCCAAGTTTCAAGTGATCTTACCAAAGCATAGAGCTCTTTGTCGTATGTGGGATAGTTAAGCGGAGCCCCACTGAGTTTTTCACTAAAGTAGGCCACCGGTTTTCCTCTTTGCATTAGGACAGCTCCTATACCTGTTCCAGAAGCATCACATTCGATTTCAAAAGTTTTATCAAAATTAGGAAGTACCAAAACAGACGCACGGGTGAGGCGATCCTTCAGCTCGTTAAATGCCTTCTCTTGTGCTAGTTCCCATTTGAATTCCACTTTTTTTTATCACTGAAGTGAGGGGTGCGGCAACAGTGCTAAAATCCTTCACAAATCTCCTATAGAAACTAGCCAATCCATGGAAACTCCTCACATGTCCGATCGTTGTTGGAGTTGGCCAGTCTTGAAATGCTTTGATCTTTTCTTCGTCGTCCTTTAAGTCCTGTGAACTTACAGCAAATTCTAGAAATACAACTTGATCAGTGCAGAAGGTACATTTCTTAAGATTAGCATAAAGATTTTCAACCTTAAGCCTCTTAAGTACCTGCTCAAGATGATGTAAGTGATCCTCAAGATTAGAGCTATAGATAAGAATATCATCAAAAAAAACCACAACAAACTTACAGATAAAGGCTCTTAGAATGTGGTTCATGAGTCTCATGAATGTACTTGGAGCGTTTGTAAGTCCAAATGGCATGACCAGCCATTCATACAATCCTTACTTGGTTTTAAACGTTGTCTTCCATTCATCTCCTTTTTTCATCACCTGATGATACCCACTCCTTAGATCGATTTTTGAGAAGATAGTTGCTCCATTGAGCTCATCTAGCATGTCATTAAGTCTTGAGATAGGATTTCTATATTTGACAGTAATGTTGTTGATGGCTCTGCAATCAACACACATTCTCCATGATCCATCCTTCTTAGGCACTATAAGAACATGAACAGCACACGGGCTTAGACTTTCTCGGATATAGCCTTTAGACATCAAGTCCTGCACTTGTTTTTCTAGCTCCTTTGCTTCCTCCGGATTCACTCTATAAGCAGCTCGTTTTGGTAAAGGTGTTCCAGAGACAAGATCAATATGATGTTCGATTCCTCTTATGGGCGGCAATCCGGGTGGGATCTCTTCTGGAAACACATTTGTGAACTTCTTAAGTAACTTTGAAATAGCGGCTGGCAAGTCTTATGTTTCTTGTCCTGAAAACAAAGCTTCCTTGAAGATCATTCGTAGCACATGTTCTTGTGATTCAAGAGACTTCAAAACAGTATAAGGTGTTACATAGAGGTTAGTTTTACTTAACTTGTTTCCTTTGTACATAGTCTTTTGCATCTCATGCACCTCTTATGGAGTTAAAGGTGCTAAGCTAGGCTTCTTACTGTTGTGCATAAAGGTCTAGTGATTGGTACGGCCATTGTGTAATTTCTCTTTGTTAAACTGCCATGGACGACCTAGAAGTAGATGTCCAGCTTGCATAGGGACCACATCACACACAACTTAATCTGCATATTTTTCTATGCTGAATGGTATGGTGACTTGTTCGGCGATCTTAAGCTCAGTATCATCATTTAGCCACTTAAGTCTGTAGGGTCGAGGATGTTTCGTCTTTTGGAAACCTAGCTTATCAACCAAATATTTGTTGGTTACATTAGTACAAGAACCACCATCTATGATCAAGCTACATACCTTAGAGTTTACTATGCACCGAGAATGGAAAATGTTTTCTCTTTGAATAGTTTTTGGTTCAAAAAGAACGATGAGGGCTCTCCTTGTAACTAGAAGCTCTCCGTGTTCAGGATAATCCACAACATCTTCATCGGACTCTTCTAGCTCATAATCCTCTTCATCTTGAGATTCGTATTCTCCATTTGATTTGAGAATCATTACTCTCTGGTTTGGATACTCTCTTGCATAGTGGTCTTTTCCCTGACATTTAAAACAAGTTATAATGAGATCTTTGAATTTGAGACTTACTTTGCTCTGGTCTGGTGTTCTTAGACATCTCAGGTAGGGATTTCTGGAATCTTGATTCTATTTCAATAGATTGGCCCTTGTCTAGAACTTTTTAAGGTTACTGATTCCAAGTAGACTTGCTACGGCTTGTTGAGAGAGTCTTTTTTTATGTGTTGCTCGGCCTGAACCGCAAGTGCAGCAACTCGTCCAAATCATGATAAGTTTATCTCTCCACTTTCCTAGCAATCCGATCTTGGAGACCGTCTATGAATTGTGCCATCAAAGTTTCCTCAGAATCTTCAGGATCCAATCTGTTTCTAAGCATTTGAAATTCGTCAAAGTATTCCTCAACAGATTTAGACCCTTGAGTAAGTTTTCGAAACTTCTTCTGCACGTCTCTGTAGTAATATGCAGGGACATATCTTTTCCTTAGTTGGAACCTCATGTCTTCCCATGTACTGATCTGGCCATGTCTATGCCTTCTTCTTTCAGAAACGTCTCTATCCCACCAAGCTAAGGCCCTTTCAATGAGTTGAGCAGCAGCTAAAGACACTTTTCTCCATCTGACTAGTTGTAGTACTCAAAGATATATTCCATATGCCTTTCCCAATCAAGATAGGCATCTGGATTAACCTTTCCCGCAAAGGTTGGTGCCGTGAGTATCACGTCTCTGTTTCCTTGCCACGCATCTTCTTCTTTTCCTCTGTCTCGGTTATGTTTCCTCCTGGGTCTCGGTTCATGATCATGATCTGGTGGATCTCCATCCAGGTCAGACAAATCATCTTCTTCTTGATTTACTCTCCGAGCATTCACATTCCTAATGGGATCTCTGCGTGCCTGTGGAGGTTGTTCAAATTGTGTCATACAGTTTCCGAGGGTTTGAAGTTAAGCTTGAATATCAACAAGCATCTGAGCAACGTTCACATCTCCCTGATCTCCCATGTTTCACGTTTTCTGTTTTTGCACACTAGTAACAACATATCAAGTGCAAAGGAAGTTGAAAGGACAAAAGTAGAAACAAAGAAAATCGAACATATCTGTTGCAGAGAAGTTGAAAGGACAACAATCTGCAAGTTTCGGCAATGGTAATGGATGCAAACTAATCAGATTTACTGTAGGAAGTTGAAAAGACAAAACCAGAAACAAGAAAATTCGAATAGATCTATTGCAGAGAAGTTGAAAGGATAACAATCAGCACACATAACGAATTATACTGAAACAAAGGAATAGATAAACCTGATTTAGGAGCGTTTAAGCTCTGACACCAGATGATGTAGGAACCTAATGGATTGGATCCTAACATGATGGTTTGATGGTGAAACTATAGCTGGACTGAGGTCACTCTCTATAGAATCGAGTGTAGGAGAGATGGAACAAAGTGAGATCGAATGGAGACTCTTCAACTGGACTGAGGTCACTCTTTGAAGAATCGAAACAATGAGATGGAGTGAAGGGTGGATCGAGAGATGCCACGCAGATGATGGGAGATCTGTGATAAGTCTAGAGCACTCAATCTTCAAGGATTCACACACAAGAAGATAAGAGGCGGCTGCTTCTTTCTCAGAAAGAAATCTCGTTTTATTTCATTAGCAAAAACTTAGGTTTACAAGCTGTGAAGAAACTTTATATATAGTCCAGCAGCAGGGGACCTTCTAGGGTTAAAAATACATCATAAATAAAGGACTAAACTTCCAAAAATAACAGACTCAAAATAAAGGACTAAAAAGAAAAGACTCTTAAAAACCTAAAGGTCATATTCCTGCAAAACAACAAAAGAGCTCGTTAATTTATTCAAATTTAAATGCTTACCTTAATAGATAGATGTTCTTCAGAGATGATTTAAACGGCTTGATCTGGAGTTGAAATGGTGAACAAAGCGGTTTCTTTTATCCCTTGAAGAATCGGCATAACTTGAGTTGTTGGAGTCTTCAGTTGTTCTTGAATGTCAGAAAGAAATTCCTTGGTGATCTCATCTTCTTGTAACTCTTTTTCCTCTATGATTGTGATAAGATTCTGTACTGATTTGTTGAACTTCTCTCTCAGGCGTCTGGTTCCTGATCTGGTTCTTGGTGTTTGATCCATAGAGGCTATGTTGATGTCATCTTCTTCGGATCCAGATAAGGTGGTATTGATGTCCTCATCATTCTATTAACCGTGTGAGGGTTGGTTGACACGCGCTATTTTACCTTCACTATGGAGCGAGGATCCAATAGGCGATCGAAGCTTTAAAATTTGTAAAGCTTCAAATAAAATCACAAGTGCATGGTACACTGAGGTAGTATTTAAGGGTCGATCTCAATGGATTAAAGCTTGCACACTAGAAATGCGAGAAACAAACTAAGATATGGCAAATGATTTTTGTGTTTTTTAAGGTTTTAAAAGCTAAGAAATGCAAGAAAATGAAATGCAAAAAGGAAAGCAAGATAAAAGCATTGGACTATGGATTTAACCATCAAAATAATGAACTAACAATCAAACAATGATGCTAAAGATGGAATTAAGTACCATCCTAGAACATGAAATTCACAATTATGACTAATCAACTTCCATGACACTAATCACTTCACTAATTAAGTAATTAACAAAAACTTCCGTTTATAATCACATAATCAATGAGCATTAAGAAACAATGCACTTAGTTCACTAAATATCCTAATCATCAATTTCCATTGGCTAGGATATGTAAAACTCATAAAAAATTTGGTTCAAACATTTTCACAAACACCTTTCGGACATGAAATGCCTAAGTTCTAGATTTTGAGTGATCAAGTCAAAACTAGCATTAAGAACAATCTAAATGAAGGATCTAACAAGATGCAACCTAAATCATCACCATCTAGCCATCAATTCATCAAAATCTACCCTAATCCATGATCCAACTAAAAGATAAGTCCTAAACAAAGAGAAAGACAAAATAAAAGACATAAACATAAAGATAAGAGATAGAGTTGAAGAATCTTTCACTAGAGTGGTATGATAAGATGAAGATTAATCCAAAACATCAATAAAAGAGTTTGGATCTAAAACCAACTCTAAAGAGAAGAAAACTTAGGTTATTACACGCGAAAAATTGTATTTATAAAGGTCTAAAATGGAAACGGGACGACCCGAAACAAACCGGGTCGGATCTTGGATCTTGAGGAAAATTTGGTCTATATCGAACCCCTCCCTTTAGAAATGGGGGGGTCGCTATATTCTATGTTTTGTTTTGTTTTTGTTTTTTTTTTATGGTTCATATCGAACCCCTCCCCTTAGAAATGAGGGGTCGATATATTGTCTATTTTTTTCCTCTTTCTTCTTTTGGCATTTTTGATCCATTCTTCCAATTCCAATCCACCTCATAACTCTTCTTTCCATCCACATAGCTCCAATGACTCCAAAGGCACCTAAAACAAACAAAAACAAAGACCAAAGTGCACAAATACAAGTCATAACTCTAAAATGCATTTAATCACTAAAATGAGACTAAAATGATCAAAATGTGATGCAAATGCTATGAAGTTATGGATAGAGGATGACAAAACATGAGTCTAGTTGTGTAAAAACACCAAATATCATTGGTGCTTGTGGAGCTTGTGGTTCGTGGTATTGCACGCAAAATCGGGTTTCAAACTAGTTCGCTTATCCCGTTTTTGGGTGTTTGGCTAGGATAATTTGAGTGGGTTCGTGGCTTCTACCCTTCTCGGTGATTTGAGTTCATTTAGAGTATTAATCTATCTCCAGTCTTTACGTTTGATCAAGGCAAAGTGTGTCGCCTCGTTCTAGTAGCTCTTATCTTGGCTATTCTCTGCCTTTAATCTCTAGCATTTAGCTTAGTTTGTTCGACTGTGGTTTGGTTTGTATTTTGTACCTAGGTTTCTTTTCGTTTTATGTTTTCTTTTTTTTGGGCGTATGTTTCCTTCTCTTGGGCGTATGTCTCCTTCTTATGGACTTAGTTTTCCAAGGATTTCTTTATTTTTCGCCGGCTTTTGTAGTCTCACTTCGAAAGTTTTAATAAATTTTAGATGACAAAAAATAAATATAAGTATATGTGCTTTTGAACTATTAGAAACGAGAAAAAGAAAGTAGGAGTGGTAAAAGCTTTTTATTAATGCTGCACCCTTATGCCTTCACATGTGAATATAGCTATATATATAGGGGAGAAACATACGAATGATACAAAGTTATAAAACTTAGAGATGAAGCTAATGGTTTAGGAGTTAAGTATTACGAATACTTGTCCATTTTCTAACAAAGATAAGGGAAACGATCTTGAATAACTAAAGTTTTAAAATTAATATGGTGTTTACACATAATTTTAAAGGGTTAGTAGAAATTAACTTTTTCAAAATTTTACACTTTTATCTTTGTAAATTTGTACAAAGGCAATGGACATGAGATATTATGTTTTGACAACCATCATGTCACTGACAATTATCTCTGACAGATAAAATAACTTATCGAATTATTCATTTTTCTCTTTCTGGTTTAATTTGTGGTTATTCCATTTTCTCTGAAAAATTGATCAACGAGTTGATTTTTGATGAAATTGATCGATTCTTTTTTTTCCAACATAATCGAGCGATACATGTGGCTATTAGAATTGTATGTTTATAAAGTTCGACGAGGCTTAATATAAAAGTTAAAGTTTGAAATGTTGTGATTCGAGTTTAGATTTCACTATTTAGGAGTTAGATATGGAAAAATCGAAAAAATCCAAATGAGGAAGATGAATAGTGTTTCCACAGTCTAAACACATCAAAGTTTCTAGCAACTTATAAAAAATTTCAAAAACCTATGAAGTTTTATGATTATTTCAAAAAATATTTGTAGAAAATATTGTTATATTTACTGGAAATATATTTATACTACCAACATATTTTTTTATTATGCTTAAAAAGATGTCCAAAAAAAATATATCTTATAAACAAGAAGAAATTTTTTTCAAAATATTATGTGCAATTCTTTTGTGATTTTGTTCCTTATGTATAACCCACTATACATGAATTGGTATGGGTTCGCCAATCCTTTACTAGGATTTATGATGCGGACATCCAAACCACACCAAACCAGCTGGTACACGTACCAAACCGGTCAATACAGAGTATTTTGGAGAATTCTTGACCAAATGGAGTTCCGATCAAGCACAAGGCCTAGGATTGATTATTCATCGGCAAATCAACCCTAAGAAGACTAATGGTTTAGGTGGTATCATTTACCAGCCACCCGATTCGAAGATTGTACGAGAGGACTTACCCAAACCGTACCAAAATCAACTTCACCGACCCAAAGGAGACTTTTTCCGACCCAAATTGAAGATTCATCAGCCAATCATATGCTCTAAGGATAATGATCGATCCATAACTCAATTGGAACGATCCAATTTGGAGATGGTTCACAAACCTCCACCCGGAACTTTAACCGAGCCATGGAAGCTGTCCCTAGGAGAATTGGCTCGATCCAATCACCTCAGATTTGTTATTCACCAGCCAACCAACTATTTTGAAGATTTTTATCACGAGAAACCACCCCTGGTTCGAGTTGGTTTAGGAGTTGCTCATTTGGCCTTACCCGCAGACATATGTGCACTCAATGGAGGACTCCAACCAGAACATAAGGATTTAAGCCATAAAACCACTTTTTCTACAATCTTGATCCAACAGAGGCACGCGGAGAATTGGAATCAGACCAATATCAATTTTGGTTTAGGAGATATTCAATTTCTAAACCGATGGATCCTCGGCTTGCTTTATTTGGAATCTTACGAGTTTATGACGCTTCAAACATATCAATGGCACCCAGGAGACTCTGAGATGCTTCTAGAAGCTTACCACATCATTCTTGGATGCTCCAACACGCATTGGATCAGGCGGATCCAATTGTATCTTCAATTGAGCCAACCGGAGCCGTTTATGGAAAGTATGAAGACCGACCGGTTCAATCACTTGAAAACCAGAATATGGCGACCAGGAGAGATTATTAGACATCTAAGGAAGCTTATAAGTACCTTTCCGTGCACCAGCAACCACAGGATCAGGTGGATCCTCTTGCTTGTATACTTGCCATATTTGGATGCGTTCACTCTTGGAGGAATAACTCAACAACGGCTCTATCATCATTGCTGCTGCATTTTGAAGTCATATTCAGTGCACCTAGATGTCCCAAAGTCGCACCACTTTCAGCCCAAGCTTTCAAGACAAACATCATCAACTTGCCTTATTTGGACCGATTTTCTCTTTAATGTTCCAACGGCTCTTCACATTGATTTTTGCGATTTCTTTTGTCATTTTAGAGTCCATGACCGTTGTATATTGAGCCTATAAAAGCTCAGCTCTTAGTTCATTGTAAAAAACCTTTGATCATTGAAGTAATATAAGTTTCGTTTTCTCTTTACAAAGAACTGAGTCTCTTTGTGTTTGTTCTTTAGATTCAAAGTGTGGGATTCACTTTAGTCTATTTGACGCTGCGGATCTAAGAGTGTTTGAGTGATTCAATCCTCTTGTTTCCTCCATTTGATTGAGCGAGTCAATCACTTCCCTTCCATCTCTACCTTCAATCCACCTTTCTGCGAGTTAGGCTTGGAATCTCTCGATAATTGAGTGATCTTAGAATTGTAGTGATTCCGATCCTATATCAATTTAGCGTTCTCTCGTTTAGATTATTATTATCTCATTAAATAGTTAAAATATTGTGTTTGGATTCTCCATCACAGTTTAGAGTTTAGATTTCTTTTTCTATATGTCTTTTATGAATGACCTACTGTACATTAATCGATTTAGGTGACAAAGAATCTGAGGCTCCATATCAGCCTATCTATTGTTGATTTAGAAGCAAGATGGGAGACGAGCTACGAGAAAATATTGGATAAATCAATGATCAACAATGGTGCTTGACCAAATGGCATTTATCTATGTTTTACACTATAACTTTTCATGTACCTAGGACTCTACCGTTCTTCAATAGACTAACGCGAATTTACTAGTGCAGTGTATGATCGTTTAAAGAATTGTGTACATCATACACAAGATCATTTCTAGACATATATTGTAGTTTGTGTAAACTTATAGCCACGTTAGTATATTCATACGTGTTTGGATTCTACTATTACAGTTTAAGGTTTAGATTTTCTCTGCTATATATTTTTTATAGATTTTCTCTGCTATATATTTTTTATGGATCACCTACTGTAAATTAATTAATTTAGGTTTATCAATCCTTGACTAAAGTTTAGCATTTTTTCGTTTAGGATATTATCATCTCGCTATGTAGTTACAGAATTCGCTCATTACAATTTAAAATTTAGATTTTTTTTAATTTATATCTTTTATGGATAGCATACTGTACAATCATTAGTTTGGGTTCACAAATTTTTAATTTAAGATTTACATTCTTTCATTTAAGATATTATCATTTCGTAAAGTAGTTATGACATTATCTTGGATTCGTCTATTACAATTTGACTAAAAAACTTAGATAAGTTGAGATTTCAATTCTTTATTTTTAGTTAATTTGGAGTACAATTAAGTAAAAAGCCTACGAGACAAACAGAGGGGACAAATTCCGCCGTTAAAATGATATCCTCAAATACCAATCATTCTCATCGCAATCATATTCTTTATAATTATTTATTACTAATTTATTGTATTGTTAAGAAAATATTTGGTTGACCATCGAGTTTGAATCATTGGATACAACGAATTTAATTAGCGTTCGCAAAAAGGCTACATCCCGATTTTTGTAACTACATTTTAGTATTTATAATAATACCCATTATGAAGAAGTACTTATAGAATATATGCTCTGGCTAAAAAGTTTCACTTTAAATAATTATATAAAAAGTAATTAAGTAAAAGAAAAGCAATGACAAATCATATCATGTTCATGATTAATGTATGTTAAGCATTTTAAAATCCTACATGTTTGCAAACAACAAAAATGGAAGAGCTCTAGTCAAATTTTATAAATCCATTTCACATTGATGTTTTCTTTTCATTTATTATATGATTTCTTAAGAAATACTAACATCTAAAAATAGCCATCTTAAAATACATATGAAAAATATGACGATTTAGCCGTCTATGAATTGATAACAACAAATACTCAATTGGAAGTGCATTAATGTATGGTTTTAACATATGCGTAAAAATCAAAACTCTGAGATATTGTGCATAAACTTTTCTCAAAACTTGGTAAAAAATTAGAATTGATATTTGATAATGGATATTTTTTTCTGTCGTTTGTTCTATCATTTAAAAAGATATTTTTAATTTGATATCATATTATAAATATTAATTTTATCATTTACTATGAACGATTCTATTAAAAGATACATTATATTGGGCTTTTATATATTATATTTGGACTTAATTATGTTTATTAGGTTACGTTTAACTTAGAATTTTAATATATATATATTTGTATGTAGTTGTTTATATTCTTTTGAGAAATAACAAGATAATTTTTTTCCAAATCTTTTATGGTATTAGAGACACGAGTTTTCTTTGCAAAAATCGATCCTTGTTGACTTTGTGTTCTTCCTTAACGAAGAAACAATAGTGCTTTGAGATGATACATTGTGATCTATGGGGGCCATATCGAACACAAAGTTTGTGTGGAGCTTATTACTTCCTCACTATTGTTGATGATTATTCCAGAGCTGTGTGGGTATTTCTTCTCAATGACAAAATGCAGGTGGAGAAGACTATTGTGGATTTTTTTGCTCTCATTCAGAGGCAATTTGACAAGAAGGTGAAGATCGTGTGCAGTAATAATGGTACCGAATTCATGCGAATGAAGGATTACTTACGTCGAACGGGGGTGATTCATCAGACTTCATGTGTGGGAACTCCTCAACAAATTGGCAGAGTTGAACGAAAGCATAGACATATTCTGAATGTGGCACGAGCGTTGATGTTTCAAGCAAACCTTCCAATAGAATTTTGGAGTCAATTTGTGTTGAGTGCTACTTATCTAATCAATCAAACGCCGTCTGAGTTACACAAAGAAAAAAATCCTTATGAAATCATCTTTGGCAAACCTCATGCGTATAGTGAGATACAGATCTTTGGATGCCTGGCATATGCTCATAATCAGAAACGACATGGAGATAAATTTGCAAGTAGGAGCCGGAGATGTTATTTTTGGGGTATCCTTATGCGAAGAAAGGATGGACCTTATTTGATTTGGACACACGAGAGATCTTTGTATCTCGTGATGTCTCTTTTGTTGAGGAACGATTTCCATACTTAGAGCTAAAAGACAAGCATGTGGATGATGCTTGTAACTCCAAAGAGACGAGATTATTTGTGGAGGATGTTGTTGGATTCAGATATGATGATACAGTTCCTGTCACAGTGAGTGAAGTGGCATAGGATGTTACACATGGAGTAACAGAGACATGGGATGAGGCTGCAGAACCTGCAATGACACAGGCAGAACCTGTAGTGACATAGACAATGATACAGACAGAACCTGCAGTAACACAGAAAGTGATACATACAGAACCTCCAGTGACACAGGTTGGGACTGTACAATAGTCTGTACCAGCTGAAGTGTTTGGACGAGAATTGAGGAAGAAAGAATCTTTTGTTAGGTTGCGTGACTATGAGCTTAACACGGTCTTTCAGATGAATTTATCTACTGTAAGTCAAGAGCAGAATCATGAGTATGGAATTGAGAATTTTTTGAATTGTGATAGGTTTTCTGAGTCACGCAGAGCGTTTCTGTGTAGTATAACTGCAGAAGTTGTGCCACAGACATTTGCTGAGGCAATGAAATGTCTGAGATGGAGAGAAGCAATGAGATTGGAGATCGAAGCCCAAGAGCTGGATAAAACATGGGCAATTGAACACTTGCGATCGGGTAAGCATGTTATTGGGTGTAAGTGGGTTTACACGATCAAGTATGGAATGATTGAAAGGTATAAGGCAAGACTTGTTGCATGTGGCAATTGGCAGCAAGAAGGGATTGATTATTCAGACACATTTGCTCCCGTAGAAAAAATGAGCACTGTTAGATTGGTTCTTCAGGCTGCAACTGGGAAGAACTGGGAATTACATCAAATGTATGTACACAATGCGTTTCTTCACGGAGATTTGGAGGAAGAAATATTTATGAGATTACGTCAAGGTTTCAGCTCTCCATATAAGGGAATGGTGTGTTGTTTGAAAAAGTCATTGTAAGGTTTGAAACAGACTTCGAGATGTTGGTTTGCAAAACTTACAAAGGCACTCTTGGGGTATGGTTTCACACAAAGTAGAGCTGATTACTCTCTTTTCTCATTGGTTCGTGGTAAGGTGCGCTTGCATGTTCTAGTGTATGTTGATGATCTAGTGGTGACAGGAAACTCTCCAGAAGTTATTCAGAAGTTCAAAGCATATTTGAGTGGTTGCTTTCATATGAAGGATTTGGGGAAATTGAAGTATTTCCTTGGTTTGGAAGTAGCACGAAGTAATGAGAGTATATATTTGTCCCAAAGGAAGTACGCCCTTGATATTATTGCTGATGTTGGGTTGCTTGGTGGTAAGCCTGTAGAGTTCCCAATGGAGTCGAATCATCAGTTGGCAAAATCGACAAGTGATGTACTTGCTGATCCGGGGAAGTATCGGAGACTTGTTGGAAGGTTAATTTATCTGGCTGCAAATAGACCAGATCTTGCTTACTCGGTTTATATCTTGTCTCAGTTCATGCACGAGCCAAGATAAGATCATTGGATGGCTGCATTAAGGGTTGTTCGTTACTTGAAAGGATGTCCAAGATTAGGAATTCTTTTGAAAGCTAACTGTAATTTCCATCTTACAGCTTGGTACGATTCATGTTGGGCTGGATATCCCCTGACGAGGAGATCTTTGAATGGGTGGTTGATACAGTTGGGAAATTCACCTGTATCGTGGAAGTCAAAGAAGCAGGATGTAGTATCTTGTTCTTCAGCAGAAGCAGAGTACCGAGCTATGGTTGCTGCTTTAAAGGCGTTGAAGTGGATAAAGAGCGTGATGTCATCTATGGGTATTGCACATGTTGGTGCAATGGATTTATATTGTGATAGTCAATCTGCACTTCACATTGCCGTTAATCCGGTGTTTCATGAGCGAACGAAACATGTGGAGATTGATTCTCATTTCATCAGAGACGATATACAAGCAGGGATTATTCAAACGAAGCATATTTCTACGACTGATCAATTGGTGGATGTGTTCACTAAAGCACTTGGTGGACGTCCATTTCAAGCAATTTTGTCCAAGTTGGGCATTCGAGATCTCCATACTCCAACTTGAGGGGGAGTATTAGGAGATGCATTATATTGGGCTTTGTATATTATACTGGGTCTTAATTATGTTCATTAGGTTAAGTTTATCTTAGGATTTTAGTATATATATTTGTATGTAGCCGTTTATGTTCTTTTGAAAAATAACAAGATAATTCTTCTCCAAATCTTTTAGATTCTAACTCACTACACCAATTGAAAACACGATAAAAAATTCTATAGATGAATCTACAATGAAAAATTCTACTCTCTTCACAAAAATACACAAAAGACGATTTTACGTGCACCACGTTTCACTGAAACAATGACCAACGACTATACTTGTATCACATTAGAGATTTTTGATAAATTTTCATTTTATTAATCTGCATAATTTATATTTTCTGAAAATCGAATCGTAAATATAATATAATAACATTAATAAAGACTTGGTCCAGACTTCCACAATATTTGATAATATATCAATGGTACGCTTTTACACTATAATCACGTTATTTCACTTTTAGTCATGTTCTTATCAAAGATCATGTACAAAGAGCACAAATGTTTTGTAGTCATCTTCTTAAATAACGATTATATTTTTTTTAATAATATGCATTAGATATCTAAATTACGCACTATTATTTGCAAATCAGTGGAGGGTAAAATCGTAAACAAATTGATTAATTTGTCGCCCATATTTTTTTCATGTAACAGATCTAGCTTGAATTATTTACCAAACATTATGTTATTTTATGCTATTATGAATCGTAAATAAGTTTTTTACCAAACATCATGATTTCACTTTGTAAAAAAACAACTCTTATATATTTCCGGTTTTGCAACCTCGAATATATATATATGAAAATTTGGCTTATCTAGCATATAAACCTGTTTATGCTATTACAAATTTCATTTATTAAAAATAAAATTATATGAAAATTGTAGATCTTGGAAATTGATTTTAGATTCAACTTAGAATTTCGGGGTAAAAAAGAAAAGAAATATATCTATCAACTTAAGGGTGAGAAATGAATCACAGAAAATAGCTTAATTGTATAAAATAACTCCAATCTTAACATTTGACCAAACATAACTTCATTATGCACCATTCTATTTTGTTTGTATCAAATCATTACACAAGTACTTCTTAACCTAATTAAGGAAATATATATATGTGAAAGAAAAAGAAAAAAGTAAAGGAAACTAAAATCTAGCGTTTTCAAACCCATGCAAGTCGCTGACTCTATTCATATGTTTCCTCATCATCGCCACTTTGGCTAACCTCTCCGCCGCTTTCCAGGCCGACGTCGGAGTAAGCACCTCCGCACTCTCTGATGATGCCACGTGTCTTCCGTTAAGATCCGCAAGCTCGGCGTCTAAGCCACGTAAGCACGCATCACTCGAGCTCAATCCGTACTGCAGCAACAAGGCTCGAGCCGACGTCAGCAATCTCTGAGCTCCGGAGTGATTGTTGCGCTCTATTAGCCGCCGAGACTCAGCCACGGCTCGAGTGCTGACGTGGAGGTTTCTGAGCCGTGAGATGTTCGGATTGGAAGATGATCGTACGGTTAGAGGTGAAGGTATCAGAAGCGCTCGATCTTCGGGGTTTCTGATTTCTTGAGTCGTGGGGTCCACGTAACGAGATCGAACGGTCATGATTCTGTGAGACCTACTCGTGGAGGAAGATGAACAAACCGGTGCCTTGATTTCAACCAGCAATGCTCTCTCTTCCTCTGCGTACATATCACCTAACCGGATTGAACCGGTTCCAAGCCAAGCGGGTCGACCCAAAAGAGAGTAGACGGAAGTAATCTCACCCTGACCCGACCCGGAAACTAAACCGAGCTGTAAACCGAGATCCTGAACAGACAAACTCAAATAACCGTTGATGCTTCTCGCGAACGCGTCCTCGTGAAGCGCGTGGTCCCACGCGCCGAGCCATATGACGGGGATTCTAGAATGGGCTGATTGGGCCTGATGAGCCTGACGGTCCGTTAAAACGAAGACGGTCGTGAATGGGTTTTTCTGCCGGCGATCATCTAACACCTTAACCGCTTTCTTCAACGCGTCGTTCACACTCATCCCTTCGCCGTAGCAAGCGTTTCCGGCGCCGGAGACGGAGATGATATCCACCATTCGTCTCGCTGATCTCCTCCCGTTCGCCGTCATCCTCCGTAACGGCGATAAACGTTTCGAACTCGACGAAAACGCGACGATAGACAAACGATCTGTCTCCCTTAGATTCGAAATCACAAGCCTCATCGTTCGCTTCAGCGATTCTAATTTCCCTCCGTGGTTTCTCCCGCTACTCACGTCTAAAACGGTTACCAAATCCACCGGAGATCTACGCGCAGCTCCACGCGCCGTCGGAAACGGCGGCGATTTCACCTTCATGACAACCGAGTAAGTCTCGTAACCTCTTCCCGCTGCAACGATCGCAGCTTCCGGCGAGAGTTTAACGTCAACGTTTCTCGAAGAAGGGTCCGTTAACAGTTTCGCCGTTAAAGGTGACGGCGTATTAACGGAAAATCCACTAAACTCGCCGTTGATTTGGTCGTCTTCGTTTTCATCGGATTCCAATATGGTGTGAAATCCGGCGGGAGAGATCGGAGATGAAATCAAAGGCTCGTCGTCGTTGTAAACTCTCAACGACTTGTTTCTAACTTCTCCTCTGATTCTGAGCTCGGTTTGAGAATCCGTTTTACCGTAATTTCGAATCTCAGGCAACAGCGAAGATCCGCAAACCGGACAAGAGACGAGCCGGTTATGATCCGCGGCGGCGCGTGAGGTCACGCAGGGAAAATGAAACGTGTGTGAACATTCCGCCGTGAAAATCGCCGTACCTTGACCTGATTTCACACTCTGTAAGCAGATTCCGCATTTGTTGCTACTACTCTGCTCAAATCCAAAAAAAACGAATCAAATAAAAAAATTAGCTCTTAAAATCAAAATGATTAAGAAAGAAAAATTCCAAAATCGATATAAACTCTTTACCTTGTTGAATCGGAGTTTGGATTTGAGGAGAGAGAAGCTCGCCGGAGAAGAAACGAGGCTACTGTTTCTAGTCGGCGTCGTGATTGGAGTTGTTTCGGCGGTGGTGGTTCTACACTTAAGCTTCGGGGTTCCGGGAAGAGACGGAGATGGAGTCGCGGTGGTGGAGACGGCGGTGGCTACCGAAGTCCGACAACGGAGTTTGTAGATGCTGCCGGAATCGGAACGAGGAGTAGACGGAGTTGAGAAAAAGCCGAATCTAGAAGTGGATTTGTGACGGAAACGTCGATTATCCGACGAATCAACAACAACAACTCCGTCGTCATCTTCGTCGTCGTTTCTATCTTTGGGTATGGAAGTGCAAAAAGCTCTTCTCCAACCGTTTATCATCTTCAACCTCGTAACTCGTGCGTTCTGAGATTTTCTTCTCTGAGAAAAGAAGAAAAGTGTGTTTTGAGATTTAACAAATGCAAAAATTGAGAAGCAGAGATGGTGAGAGTGTTGAATTTAAAAAGGAGTCTTTTTTTTTTTTTTTTTTTCAATTATAGTGGAAGATTTGTTATTGGGATTATCTATGATTTTTGATTTTTTTTTAAATAGAGATTTAAAATTACAACTGACCTCTTTCTAAACTCTAAAGGTGTAAATTTTTAGAAGTTACTGCTTTTTTTTATTGTTTTTCTTCTCCATAGTTAATTACTTAATTATAAGGAAATGATTGTTTTTGGTACTAATCTTTATAAACACAGAACTAACGGGATACAGCCTACAGGCTATACTGATAGTATAACCTTTTAAGAAATAAACCTTGTTTAGCAGCTTATTTAAGAAAGAAAAAAACATTTTATCTCTTAATTAATAATAAAAATTACTAGAAATATAGATTTATAAACATATGGGCTATTATGTTTTCTGCAAGATTTGTAAATATCTTTTTGCTATGACGATGTTTTTACCGTTGAGTCGCGAGGTAAAAGTGGGGGCATAGTTCTTTTTTATATGGATGAATCGAAAGTAGTTATCTTTTATTATGATGAGTGTTTGATTGATGTTGAGACCACTCTAGAGAAGCATAAAATCTTTATGACTTTTGTTTATGGATATCCAGGGGTAGAAAAGAGAGAACAAGTATGGGAAAGACTTACGAGGATAAGCCTGATCTGCGATGGTGTGTGGCTTATGATTGGTGACTTTAATGAGATTACTGGGAACAATGAAAAATGAGGCGGGAGGAGGAGAGAGGAAACCTCTTTTATTCCATCCCGCAATATGCTAGATAATTGCGGAATGATTGTTTTCTCTTACAAAGAAAACTCTCTCTCATGGGTGGGAAGACGCCGATCTGGAAAAGTAGAATGCAGACTGGACAGAGCAGTTGGTAATGAAGAGTGGCACCACCTTTTACGACGGGGAGTTTCGATCCAAGACTGAATCAAACGAATATCTATCTGATACCCAAGAAAGATAGACTGACAGAGATGTCAGAATTCAGACCGATTAGTCTGTAACGTGAGTTATAAGATCATATCCAAACTCATGTGTAAGCGACTAAAATTAGTCCTCCCAAACTTACGGAGACACAATCGGCCTTTATGGCTAGACGTTTGATAACATAAATATCCTGCTCGCCCAAGAGAATTTCCATGCCATGTGTACAAATCCTATGTGTAAATCAAAATTCATGGCCATATAAAAGGATATGAACAAAGCCTATGATTGCGTGGAATGAGATTTCATAAAAGCTTTATTGTTAAAGATGGGCTTCGCGGAGAAGTGGGTCAAGCTACTGATATTGCTCAAATTAAATCCCTAGAGGTACTCTCTCAAATTAAGAGATCGATACAGTACTTAGGGGTCGAATCCACAAGGACTCGAGAACCTCACGATATATTTTTTTGTTTCAAATTTAGCTAAGCGAATATGAAATAAATTAAATAGCAATGCAAAAATTGATTAAGACGATTTGTTTATCAGATGGGAAAAGCGCCAGGTCCAGGGAATTTCTCAGGAAATCAAGTAATGAAGATAAATTAATTGGTTAAGATCGAATTACGAACAAGTTCCAGAACTCAAATCACTAATGTAAAATAAACTAACTTTCGTTGCGAGAATTAACTATGTTTAAAACTTAAGAAACCAAATTTCTTTGCGAATCCTAAATTCTAAACAAGCATTAAACGCAGGTTCGATTTGTTCACAAATTATCTAATCCAAATTTCTTTGCAATTATCTAATTTGCTCACTCTAGGTTTTAATCAGAATATAAATCATACTGTCGTGCCAATTTAACAACCTAAGATCGAGATTCTAGGTGATTAATCTAGAACTAGTTTTAAGAGCAACCTAGGTGAAGAACTATCCAGTTTGAATCCTAACCAATAAATCAATCTATCATTCCATGAAATCCCTAGTGAGAATCCCTGAACCCAACAAGAGATTTACTCACACATATCAATTGAAATCAAAGACATGAATGAAGTAAATATCATAGAAATTAGAAAAGAGATATAGAAACAGGGGTTCGAAATGTTCTCTCAAAGTAATACAAGTATCAGATCAGCCCCCAAGCTCTAAATCTCAAAGTCTTCTCTAAAGCCAAGAGTAAAATCAAGCAAAAGTGTAAAGTGAAAGATGCCTCTCTTTAACTCAAAAACCCTAAAATATATCCTAAAACACGAATTGGGTCCTTCTGTAAATACATGAAACTTCAGGGCAAAGTTACAAAATCTCCAAAAAATTTGGTTTTCACGTGGAGGTGCAGAAATCGAGCTGTGTCGACCGACGCACATGGCTGTGTTGATCGATGCAGCTAGCTGTGTTGGTCGATGCACATGGCTGTGTTGGTCGACACAGCTGAACTTGAAAAACACCAACTTTGACTTTTCAGCTACAATGCTCCATAATTGCTCCATAATGTCCAAATGATCCCAAATTGTGTGTAGACCTGTAAAAGACTCGAAAAGGACTCGAAAGACACATAAAAGACTCGATTATATACATATATCATGGCTTTAAAACCCATAAAAATCATGATATATCAGCTACTTATGTTCTGTATATCTTCGGTCTCGTACCAGGTCATTATTAATGGAGAGGCGAAGGGAAAGATAAAACCGTCCCGAGGACTCTGACAAGGGGATCCCCTATCTCCTTTCATGTTCATAATATGTATAGAGGCTCTAATCTCCTTCCTAAATGGGACAGAAGAGGAGAAATGGATCACATGATTGAGAATGGTGAAAGCAATCCCCCCGGTGTCTCATCTCCTCTTTGCGGACGATAGTCTATCTTTTTACAAGGCAGATGCCTGCATTGTGCAGAAATTTTTAAGACCATCAAGTTATATGGAGATGCCTCTAGACAACTCTTGAACCCAAACAAGTCCTCCATCACTTTTGATAGTAAGGTACCAAACCGGTGTAAACGAGAAATCAAGATGGCTTGTGGGATAAATAAAGAAGGGGGAATGGGAATGTACTTAGGGGAACCTAAACAGATATGTGGCTCCAAAAAGAAAGTCTTTGCATATGTACAAGATAAACTGAACAACTGTATCAACGCATGGTCGGCGAGGTTCCTCTCTTATGGAGGGAAAGGGGTCCTTATTAAATCTGTGACCCAGACTTTTCCGACATATATCATGTCATGTTTTCTCTTATCGCAATGCATTACAGATAAACTAAAGAGCGTCATCTCTACCTTCTGGTGGAGGAAAAAACAGAATAGCAGAGGACTCTGGTGGAGGAAAAAACAGAATAGCAGAGGACTCTACTGGACTCTCCTTGCTAAGAAATTATGGTGCCTCATCCATCATCCCTCATCGCTGCTAGCTAGAGTCCTCAAGGGGTGCTATTAGAGTCAATCGTGTCCGCTCGGTGACAAGAAGGTTTACTCCCTGTCTTTTGGGTGGCAAAGTATCATGGCGGCAAAACCATTCCTAAAAAAGGGACTTAGGAAAACCATTGGTCCGGGCTCTAATACTAAGGTGTGGAGTGACCCATGGATCCCAGATGTCCCGACCCATCCGGCGAAAGCGCTACATAGCTCGACCTCTCGTGACCCGAACCTCTCGGTCAACACCCTTATTGGACGAGAGTCGAGGGAGTGGGACTTAACACTCCTCAGAGATCTTTTTCGACCCGAGGACATCCCCCTCATCCTCGGGTTGAGGCCATGTTGCACCTCCATCCCAGACGGGTATGCGTGGAGTTATACGAACACGGGTGTATACACAGTCAAATCAGGATATGATTTAGCAAGCAAAACCAAACTTTCTAGTAGGATCCCAAAGGTATCCAAACCAAGCACCACTTGCCTCTTAAGCCAAGTATGGAAGACCCGAACCTCTGGGAAGTTGAGACATTTTATGTGGCAAGCTCTCTCTGAATGTGTGGCAACTTGTCAACGGCTTACCTACCGGCATTTGGGCTCGGACATGACATGTCGGAGATGTGGCGCTTTGGAAGAGATAATAAATCACCTCCTCTTCGAATGCCCACCAGCACTACAAGTGTGGGCCTTCGAAGTGTATACACAGTCAAATAAGCACTACAAGTGTGGATTTCCTATTTTGGCGAACAAAAAAGAGATCGGTCTTTCCGATTCTTAAAAGGATATCTTTCCCTGGATCCTCTGGTACATTTAGAAGACGAGGAACGACAAAGTCTTCAATGGTAAAACAATATCCCCACGTGACACTTTGCAATTAGCGACCCTAGAAGCGGAGAGTTGGAGCATCGCAAACCAAAAAGAGCAAGAAGAAGAATCAAACGATACCCTTCATCAGGATGACTTAGGAGATCTGCTCAGGAACCCCCAAATCCTGACATGCCAAATCGATGCATCTTTGATTGATCGTGGACCGGTCAGTGGACTAGGGTTGTGCCTAAGGGATAATACATGCCTTCTTACATTTGGCATGAGAGGATGCAGAAGTAGCATATTGGCACTAAATGCTGAGTTGGAAGGGCTTCTTTGGGTAATGAGGTGCCTAAGTGAGAGGAGGCTCTCCATAGTGAAGATTGAGATGGACTGTACAAGCATGATATCTATGACAACGAATCCATTAGATTGGCCATCTTTGGTGCAGAACTAGATTGGTTCACTATGCTTAAACGTAACTTTGAGAATTTTAGTTTAGTTCATATCCCACGGAGTGGAAATGTTCGGGCCGACTCCTTTGCAAAAAGAGTTCGAGCACGAGATTATCTATTTTTCCATGTAAATCAGACAGATCCGATTTTGGTTGCTTCTCGGGATAATCAATCAACCGATTGCACTTGATTTAATATATGGTGATTGTTGAAAAAAAAATATATATGGGCTATTAGCTATTTACTATAGCAGCCGACTCGTACTAATCTTCGAGAAAAAGTTTGTTTAGCACCTGATTGAGAAAAAAACACTTTTTTTTTTGGTTAGCAAAAACACACATATATACATCAAAATCTCTTAATACTGTAAATATTTTAAAAGTATCAATTTATAAACTTATGGTATATATAAGCTATTATGGCCTACCGATAACAACCTTCTTATACCTTCTTTAGCACCTAATTTAATAGATTTGTATGCAAATATCGAAAATAACTTAAAAATAATTATTTTAACTTAAAATTGAAATTCAATATATATAAAAAAAATCCACACACTAAATTTTGGGATTATAATTTTAACCGTAAAAACTGTTACAGCTGATATTCTTTGAATTTTTAGAAATTAGGAGCGTAATTTGTTGTTTGACCGTTCTTTGTAAAACACTATTGGATCTTTGACAGAATTTAATGGAGTAGATGAAAAAATATGATTGGGTTAATACAGTTTCAGTGAAAGTATAAATAAATGCATTATGCATAGAAACTCGATTATTGGATCTATTGGATGTGAGCCATTTAAAATGTTTATATATCGATCCATGCAAAATATTTAATGTTCGAATCAAGAATTGATCCGATAAGCCATCACCTGATGAATAGAAAATAAACATGTTGCCACTGTAACAATAATACCAACTACATTTGTTCAGATATTTATGGCTAGCTAACTATAATGCTGAAATTCACGAGGTTATATAGTAATGATAATAACAATAGATGCAGTAAAAATGTTATAGGTGATAAATGGTTTATTATTTTTTTCACCTTTTACGAAAACGTGATTTCGCCTTTTTTATTTTTTATTTTTTTGTTAGAACGTTTAATCAAGTTTTCATATTTTTAAAGGTTTTGAAAAGTTATTTTGCTATAACCATTATATTAAATTTTTAATAGAGAAGATCAACGTCGTTAATCTATATAAACTACATTTTAAAATTTTATGATGATGTTTATGTTTTACGATTATTTAGTCATTATAATATATTATGCGTTTTAAAATATTCATTTTTATTGTTTTACACATCAGAAAATAATTAATATTTAACTATACATATTTTATTTTGTCGTATTAAACTTTTTTCCATAACTATGAATCAATATTAATTCAATAAATTTAAATATTCTTCTTGAAATTTACAATTTATTAATATTAATTATTATAAAATAAAAAACAAAAGAAAATTAATATTTCTAAAACGAAACAAATATTTAAAAATTAAATTTTATGGAATGGAATGAGTATTATTTTATTTATATGATATACTGGTTGAGTTAAAAAAAAATATTAATGATGATGAAACATAAGAAATATTGTTGGTTTAATAGTGAATAAAGATAACAAAAATTTATGATATTTTTTATTTTTCGATTACTTATTCATTATGATATTCTCTCAATTTTTAAAAAATTTTACACATATAAAAAAATAATTAATATTTTACTATACATATTTCTTTTTGTCATAATAAACTCTTCTCCATAACTATGAATCAGTATTAATTTAATAAATATTAAATATTTTTTTCAAATTTACAATTTATTAATATTAATTATTATTGTTTCGGAAATTTTTGGTCCTCTTAAACAACTACTAGGGGGATTCGCTTCTGCGCAATCAACAAACACGTAAAGGCTTCAGAGAACACGATTGGGGGTATTTTCCGACGGCTCTCCGACGCTCAAGTAAGAAAATATGGCAAAAAAGAGAAGAATAGAAGAGACCACAGAGAGTTGTGGAGAGCAGGAGAAATGATAGTCGGAAAACGGAAAGAATAGAAATGAGTGACTTCGGGCAGAACGAAAGGTGGTCCACGAAGTGTCTGAGAGTTGATGAAAGAAATTTAGTGGTGAGACAGAGGGAGAAGAGCAGAGTATTTGAGTAGCTCCGGCCAAAAGATGGCCAGAAAAGAAGAGAAACTCAGGTAAAGATCCGGATTTATGGTCCTACACAACCAGAAGGAGACTAAAACTCAAGAAAATGGGCTTTAGTCTCGAGAGAATTAGGCTCAGTATGTGTATTTTTAGTCGGGAAATTCGGATCCCATTTATGAAGGACGTAGAGTAATATTTATAGACTGTTACCTGCCCGGACTCGGATACCGGGCTCCGCGTCCTTAGTTGGGTCGGGTTTGGACTTCCGGGTCTAACTTGGTACGATGCACTCGAGTGCTTTTCACCAACTTTCCTTGTCTTCTCTTGCCACTTGGCCGACCATACGGCTCTGCTACGCTGCACCTGATCTCCCGTACGATTGGCAGCGTCTGACACGGCAGATAGGACGCCGGAGTGCTCCCTCGGAATAAGTTCCTTTATGCTTTAATCGTTCTGTAAGTATGGACCACCTGATTTATCCTAGCACGCATAAGGTGAAAGTGCTTTTACTCTTTGACTAAGTGATGCGGTCATCAAACCAAGCATCTACCAAAATCAAGTACCCGAGGTCAAGAGAGCCACAATGACATATTCCAAGGCTAGGAGGCTAAAGGAAGAAGCCTATAAGGCAGCAGAGTTCCTCCTAAACACAAAGAATCCAGGAGCCTCACTCAGAAACTCTCCAGAAATAGCAAATATTCAACAAAGCTCCAAGGCACCCGATTTAGACTTCATGGAAGATGTTGCACATCTGAGCATCAAGAAAGGCCAGCCTTAAATTAACCAAGATACCATCAAAACAAGCTGTTTAGACGATAGAGAACAAATGGAGCAAGAAGAGGATTCTGAAGTTAAGCACAAGGAAACACTTGAAGATCTCAACTATTTCGACTTCAAAGGACTTCAAGAGGAAGAATTCATCAAAGACTTCAAGCTGGCTGGTTTTGAAGCTATAACATCTGTTGTGAGAGCCCCAAAGGACGAACCAGATCATGAATTTAACCCAGAGCCAAACAACAAGTGGAAATCGAAAATAGAACAAAGAAGTGTTCATGCAATCTAAGTATGAACGACCTGTTTTGAACTACGTGCACCAGCTGTTCTTGCTGCAAAGGTAACAATTGTCAGGGTTGAATCAATACAAAACACCTTGCGTGGTATCCAAGTAAGTGAAACTCAAAACTTGTTTCGGTATTGGAATAACTTCATAACAGATCAAGGTCTCAAATACTCTGTTTTTGAAGTCTCCATTTCAAGTATAATGCACTTGTTCCTTCCCTTGAGTGCTCATAAAGGAACATGTCCCATGGAAGAGCATAAGGACATAGGAGAAGAACTCGCATGTTCCATTTAGATCAAGGAGAACCCACTAGATACATACCAATGAACTCCGAAGCAACGAAATCGAGGTAATTATCTAGACTCCCAAAAACGAATCAAGCCTAACTTGCTTTCTATTGGTACAGGTCAAACAGTTTTGAGGGTAAAAATTTTTGAAGAGAGAGAGAATTATGCGGTCATCAAACCAAGCATCTACCAAAATCAAGTACCCGAGGTCAAGAGAGCCACAATGACATATTCCAAGGCTAGAAGGCTAAAGGAAGAAGCCTATAAGGCAGCAGAGTTCCTCCTAAACACAAAGAATCCATGAGCCTCACTAAAAAACTCTCTAGAAATAGCAAACATTCAACAAAGCTCCAAGGCACCCGATTTAGACTTCATGGAAGATGTTGCACTTCTGAGCATTAAGAAAGGCCAGCCTCGAATCAACCAAGATACCATCAAAATAAGCTGTTTAGCCGATAGAGAACAAATGGAGCAAGAAGAGGATTCTGAAGCTAAGCACGAGGAAACACTTGAAGATCTCAACTATTTTGACTTCAAAGGACTTAAAGAGAAAGAATTCATCAAAGACTTCAAGCTGGACGGACCAGTATCAGCCTTGAAGACTTTAGCTTCAAAACCAGCCAATACGAGCGCAAACAAGGTGACTTCTATTTAGTATAAATTTGTGCAGGTAATCCAGAGTATCTCAGTGGTATTTAGGGCTGCAAGAAACCACAGTTCAAGCCTCAACCATGTCTTCAGTAGTTTAAGTAGTTTTCTTTTTATTTTGGCAAACTTTCTTTTCTGGTATTTTGAACGCTTTGTAGTTTTCCTTTACAAGTCCTGTCGTTTTAGAGTCTTTTGTTGTTTTGTGTCGACCTAAAACCTAAGTCTAAGCTGAAGAACCATTGTATAAGGTTCCCCTGCAGTCTTGTATTTTTTTAACCTTTTTCTGATCAATAAAATATGAACTTTTCTTAGATCAAAGCCGCCGGCTCTATCTAGAACTTTTCTATGTTCTTTGTGTGTGGATTCACCTTAGACTGAGTGTTACTGCTGTATCAGAGATCTCCCCCTCCCCCCCCCCCCCCCCCACAATCTCTGTGGTGCCTTCGATCCATCACGTTCAGAATTGCTTGGGGAATCAAGCTGTCCTGTTCGTTTACTGTTTGTGGAATGAATCAACAACTATTCACCCTCATCTCTACCTTCACTCATCATCCATTCAATCTGTCAAACCTGAAACCGTGTGTCATAAGAGAGGTGTAATCTGATCTTATATCACTAAGGATTCAAACATTAAGACACGAAAGAATTTGAACTTGGCGCTCTGTAAGAGATATTTCATACATAGCCCGAGTTCTTGATACGAGAATTCGGACTCTGTGCTTCGTCTTCGGATGGCAATGCTTAGTGCTGGTTCTCCTGAATGCTTAGCTTCGGGTCCCAGTTACTCCAGATGGCGGGATACGCTACATGGGGTGTAACATGGGCTTGGTCCGCCTTACCTGTCAGTTTGGATCTTTGTAGACACAGGCCCAAACTTCTCTAGGGCTCCTATTGAAAGATATGTTCCACCAAAGACGATAAGGGTCCCACCGTGCCGTGTGATAGGTGGCGTTAGGTGATTCGCTTAACTCAAATGGGATTATTTTATCCCCAACAATTTCTCCCTCCGTTGTTTGAGCCTAAGTCGAAGGCTCAGACGACGGATAAAATTGCTCTTTCTTCTTTTTGCAAGTGTAAGCGTAAGTGTTCCTCTGGGATTCTAGCCTTAAACGCAGTCGTATGACTGCATATTTAAGACTTCCCTCCCGTTTGTTGAGTGTGGAATATAATCTGTTATTAAACCCGAATTGACAATTCGGATGACGGGTGGAATTTTTCTTTTTCCCTAAGGTTTCTCCAGGATTCCAACTTTAGACACAGTTGTTATTTATCATGCACCTAAGATCTTCCTCCCGTTGTCCAATTGTGATAAAAAGTCTGTTATTCGAACCTGAATTGATGGTTCAAGCGACGGTTGAACAAAAGATTTCTCTCAGGTTCACAAGTTTATCCGGGATTCTAACCTTAAACGTAGTCGATCGATCATGCGCTCAAGATTTTCATCCCGTTGTCGGTCATGGACGTAGCCATGAGCAATGCGTCCATGACCTATGGGCCGGAACCCGGGTCCAAAAACCTGTGGGCATGAGATCCCTATGAAGGCATTTTCCTGAGTCCGAAGACATGTGGGCACGAGATCCCTGGAGTCCTTTGCCTGAGTCCAGAGACCTGGAGGGCTCGAGATCTTCCTCGGAAATTGCGATAACCTGAGTCTGGAGACCTGGCGAGAAGCATGAGAACTACCGCGGAGGTTGCGATAACCTGAGTCCGGAGACCTGGCGGGAAGCATGAGAACTTCCCGCGTATATCAAGGGCCTGAGTCAAGCAACTTCCCCCTTAGAGACTACTAGACGGATCCAGCATTCCGGAGGGTAGTGCCGGGAGACCAAACATGCTCCCTAAAGCCGGATTGCATCGGGGCGGTACCCCGAGCATGGCGTTTTTGGGAGACTAGAACGCCTTCCCGACAATTGTAATTCTCCATGATTTTGTGGGATTATTTTATTTTACTGGGCATCTAGGCTTCTTTCCCTTAGCGGATATATACAAATAATAAAGGAGATGAATAATAAAATAAAATATATATATATATATATTACGTATTACTTTTATTACTATTTTATTTGTACTTACACGGACGCGAAGTGGAGATCGTGTGACCTAGGCTATTGGGTCGTTTGGGTTTGGGCCAACGCTGCTTTTTATTAGTTGGCGTGGAAGCAGTGAAGCGACACGATTCCGCGTTTTATTAAATGTGTGGGCGGCGTCAGAAAATACATTGTTTATCTGCATAGAAAATATAGGTGGACTACTTCTCTCTATTCCTCTTTTTTGGGGATACAATGTTCATATGCACATATTATCCAAGATACGGTATACCATAACACATTATTCAAAGTATAAATATATATATATATATATATATTCATTAAATTTTTAATTTTGATTTTAAACATATATAATTATTTTTATAGGTAGTTATCATATCAAAACATGATATATAACATATATTATGTTTTATATTATACAAACGTATAACATGAAATATACCATATGACATGTAATTTTACCATATAACATGGTATACCATATTAGCACTAGATTTTGATCCGCGTCAAATACAGGATTAGAATATTTGAAAAGAAAAATCATGATTTTTTTTTAAATATATCGGAGAAATTAGAAATAGCAAGATTATATGGTACATCTCCCATATAGATAAATATATTTTACCTTGCAAAATTTAATTTGCATGACACTTGGCTTAGATGTAAACAGTTTTGTATAAATTAAATACGTTTGAGATTATGGATTCTCCCCAACTTATTTGAGTTCGCCAAAACAAAAAAATAACGTGTTAGTATGTAAAAATATATTTTTTTAAAATTAAAGAAATAATAAAAATGAGAAGTTGATGAATTTTCGAAATTCAACCATTATTATTTTTTCAATTTATTTTATATGAACTGTTTGGATTTCACCAATATTCACAACTTGTACAAATGGTTGATAGTTTTATAAGTTCCAACAGTTTGATTGATAGCAAACAGAGTAATGATTCTTGTATCTTCTTATAATAAAAATTATCAAAAACTTTATATACATATATATATATATATATGTATTTATATCGATAAACCTATCGTGTTTCTGTAAAAATTGTAAAAATGTTATGTTTGTAAAGTTGTACGTTTATAACAAAAATTTGACTTTAATTAAAGTAATATAGATACAATTAAGCGATATTAAAGAAAACAATAATATGATCAATCATATTGTCAAATATGGTATCCAAAATGGATATTAATACAATATTTATAAAGTAAATTTAAATTGACATCGGTAAATGATTCATCGTGGTAATATTGTGTTATATAACATTTTAAAATATTAAAATGTGACGTTTTAGTTGGGTTTAAATTTGTAACACATGTATTTGTGAATTTATGTTAAAAAATTAACGAGAACATGTAGAGATTTTCACCATGGAAGATATAGAATTAATTGAAATATTTTAATTGGTTAATTGAATTGATGTGTTCCTTAAATTCATTTTTGAGCGACACATAAATTTTTTTCACTTACGTCTTCTCAATTAATATATAGAAGATATAACATGTTAGATATCATATAACATGTTACAATTTTTTTAAAAAAAACATATGATTATGTTTGTAGGTAATAACATACAATGACAAGATGTATAATATATAACATATTATACTAGGTATGTCCACTTTGGGACGAGTTTCATGTCCCATCCCGTATTCGTTCCAAATTTTTCTGTTTTATTTCTGTTTTCTTTTAAATAATTACTCGTTCAGGACCGTTTATTTTATTCGAACGGAACGGAAAGAGAAAGGGTATGAGACGGGTTACCCGAATTACCCATTTAAAAATTAGATTTTAAAAAAAAAATAATAAAAATTATCTAAAAAGTCTCAAAATTTTTTAAAATTCTTGAAATTATCCGAATTACCCGAAATTCTTGTCCCGAAGTTGACCCCTACATAAATTAGTAAGAATTTGAGAAGTGGTTTTAGCTAGCCGAATTTCCCAAACCCGTCATGTTACACATATTTTCCGTTCCGTTTACAGATCCACTTTAAGTAGTGATTTTTTAATTCCAAAATTACCCATCCCGATTATTTCCTGCTATTTTCTGTCTCAATTCTGAAATAAACACCGTTATATTGTATCATACTAACATATAATATATTTTATGATATAAATATATTATAAAATATATAACATATTATATCAAACAAACATATGACATGATATATGATATTTATTATGTTATAAATAATTTTCAAAATATATTATTATATTTGTAATTACTTAGCATTACATAATATCATATAAATAATATATTACACATTGTTTATGCTAATATATAACATATTATATATCATATAATTTGTCATATTATACGAATATATTATTAACATGTCATAAATAAGTTACAGTATATCAGACAATTCAAAACTTGTTTTGTCACGTCCTTTTTATAGCTAGAAGAGAAGGTTGTTGCGTAAGGTTATGCCAGGAGAGCATTATCGTCCGGAAATCTCTCCTCTTAACTATTCAACCTAACTTTTTTAATTTTATCTTACTGAGTTTTTCTACTATTCTTAGTATATTAAACTAATTCACCGAAATAAAAAGGGTACACATCAAATCAAATAAATCAAAATGCACTTTAATATATATATATATATATATTAAAGGACATAAGTGTCAGTATCAAATAAAAACAAAAGTCGACCTACGACTATAAAAATCAATGCTATAGAATATGGTACGAATTAAAAAAAAGTGATAGGGGAAAAAAACAAAAGAAGATAATGAAGCATCAATAAATGTATTGATAGTGAATGGCATGGGATAGGACGAAGATCCCCAGAACAATTTATTACAGAGACGCCAAAAAAACCATAGCTACTGTTTTTAGTCTGTGTCCTCTGTACTTTTTATAAATTGTTGTAATGGGTCGGTCCATTTCTTATTTATCTCTATCCATCTCAACAATTTAATTATTGCTTACTTATCACCTTTTTTTCTCCTTTTTTTGTTGTCTGTTTTGTTACAGCTTTTAACGTACATTGCATGCATACCTACGTGTTTGGCTATTTTGTATGTTTTTTTTTGCTAAACAAGCTATTTTGTATGTTCCAGGACCAAACTTTTATATATATATATATAGTCTTAAGATAAGGACATATATAAACTAATCACACTTTGAATACATTGTTTCTTTCGTTTATCATATACCAAACATATTATTGTCATAATTCATGTATATTATTGTATATTACCCAAATAAAATTTGAATTGGTAGAAAATTTGTCGAAAATTATGACCAATTTTCAACATTCTAAAACGGTTACGAATGGCTATATATGTGGTCGATATTTGACCAATAATTTTCGACCAATTTATGTCAGATATTTGTCGTAAAAAATTGTTGACCAATTTTCAACCACAAATTAAATTGATTGATACCTGGACAAAAATTTCTAACCATTTATTAACCAACTATATTAGTCTAAAATTTTCGACTATTTCAGATTGTTATCAAAATTTGGTCGAAAATTTGTTAGTTAAAACCATTTTGTTTATCGGAAATTTGGTCGAAATTCGATTTTTTTGTAGTATTCGAGTTTTGCATAAAAAATATCAATATTCATATTTTGATTTCGGAGCAAAACTCTTCACTTAAAAAAGAACAAATTAAAAGTTGGGAATTTTAATTGTCTTAAGAAAAATTGTTAGAAACTGTCTAAGAAAAATGCAATCAATGCCTTCAATGTCTGTTTTGTGAATTTTAATTTCATGTGCGCAAGTATTTTGGATCGTATTCTACATTAATCTCTTTGATCGTTGACAAAACAATAAATATGTTGAATCTTAGTAACTTGTCATAAATTGTAAAAAAATTATTAGTTACCCAATCCGAAAAAAAAAATTACACAAAAAAATCATCCAATCTAATATTAGAAAATGGGGTAAACAATCTGATTTGAAATCTAAATTACGAAAAATCAGAGAAAGTGATATTTTAAAAACTATTATAAAATAATCAAACTCATTTAAGAAATTAGAAAAAAAACGAACCAATCATCAGGAAACTGCGATCACAATCTGTTTCAAAATTCTGAAATCATAGTTAAAAATTGAAATGGAGACTCGGATATGGTTTATGCAAGACCGTGTCGTAATGTGATTTTATAAAAGGAATTTTTAAAAACGATCGTTTTGGTCTTTTGTATGCCTCTGATTTCTACAAAGATTGCATGCCTTTCTCTTAAACTATTTTGTTGATACAAACTAACGAACTATTTTTCAAAAAAAAAAGAAAAAAACAAACGAACTATTTTTCAACCTTTGACCCAAAAATCTAATACGGTCTTAAATTTATGTTAAATGTCTATTAAAAATTTATGAGGCTAATAATTTGTAATGTTATTTTGTCTCATTGTTGTTAACAACAGCAAAACCTAAATGAATATGTTGAAGAATTTGGAGCTATATAAAGACATAACCAAAGATATTGTTTGGAATAATAATTCTCCTATTATTCTATTCATATTTAATCATAGCAAATGTTGCACATTCCCTATGTCGCAGAAGATTTTGTTTGTTTTTCTCTGCTCCATGTGCTTCACCGAAAGAACAAAAAAAACATATTAGAAAAAATCAGGATTTGTTTGTTTCAAAAGTTGAGGATATGTTTCAAAACAAATGTTTCAAAAATCAATGTTAGTAAAACAAAAAAATGTTGTCAATTCCATACTAAGCTGTAAGCTATCTAAAGATGATTCCTATAGTTATTAGAAATTAACCATTATAATGTATAACAAAAATAACTGAAGTTTCTTAGTTGACAAAGGAAAACTAATCTTTATCAAAAAAAAAAAGACAAAGGAAATTAAAATAACGAAAAATAATTATTTCATAAAAAATGCATTTCTAAATGACAACTTTGTATAAATACTTGCAACTAAACATGTAACATTAATTTTGTTTTGTACAATAATTTCATTGTTATCATATTGTCATCACATATATGGAAATATATAGGCCAAATTGTTTGACAAAACAAAAAAAATACCCCAAATTAAGTTCGTATAAAAATAAGACGACAGTGAAATACCGTAAACTAATACTCTTTCCGTTTCATAAAAAGTTTCATTTTTTAACACTTTATTTCTGTTTAACAAAAAGTGTCGTTTTGTATTTTCAATACAGATTTATGATAAAATTTTAGTTTTAACCATTTTATTTTAATGTATTAATTAGAGAGAGAAATTTATTTAATGTATTAATAAATAATATATTAGAACTTTTAATATTTTTTTAATATGTGTGAAAAATCGTAGACTGACATTTTTGATGAAACAGAGAGAGTATATTAAATTAAAAATAATGATAACTGACGTAAAGTTATTTATTACTCCAATTTTCAATATAACTACTCCTGTAAGCCTATGGAATAATTTCCCAATAATTACGTTAGTTATAATAACATTAATTCTAATAATTTAATTTTAGAAGATCAGTTGAACTTAACCCAGATGAGGAGCCGTACGTTCTAAAGTGGACATGGAAATCAAGTTCACATAACAATTCTTCTATGCTTAAGAAAACAATCAATTTATATTGGGTTATACATATATACTATCACGGTTACGTTTTATATCAACTTAATTATACTAATGGACTAATCTATTACTCATCTCTTTCATTTTTATATGAAGTTTTAGGTTTTTGCACATAAATTAATAAATTATTTAATTTTTTTGTTTTATAAAATAAAACATATTTTTATTATCAATTCCAAAAAAATTCAACCAATAATAAATAATATGCAGAATTTAAAGAGTCAAAAACAACAAAAACATAATTAATTTTGCATAGAAACTTGAAAACATCACTTAAAATGAAAAAAAAAACTCTAAAACCTCATTTAAACTGAAACGGAGGGCATATATAATAGGAGAATTTTTTCTTCTTTTAAAGTGTCCACATCATTATTTTAAAACTTCCACATCATTAAAAAAGAGTAATTACATTGAAACTAAATTTAGTGATTTAATAAACTTTTTTATTATTCTATTTATTGTCTTCTATTAATTATCACACAACAAAAAATTTAGAAAAACGAAATTAAAAAATACAATACAAGAAAAAATAAATAGAGATTAGAAGAATTAAAATAGAAATTTTGAGTATAAAAATATATATATATTATTATATAAATACTTCCAAATTTAATTGAATATATCAAAGTAATTTTGTATTTAACAAAATAATTTTTTCTCTGAATCTAAGATCTCTACTTAAAAAACAAAAAAATATCAAAGTATATTCAATAATTTTTACTTAATCCATGTCTATTTATATTTATTGTTGTTTTTAATAAGTATGAATTTAAATATAAAATAATGAAAACGAATAACAAAACAAAATTTAAAATAAAATACAAAAAAAAAATGAATAGAGATTAGAAGAACTAAAATAGATATTTTGGATATAAAAAATCACATATATAATAATATAAATTTCTCAAATTTAATTGAATGTATTTAGTTGAATTTAAAAATAAAATAATATATTGTCACATTCTTTAAGTAAACTTTTAGATTTTTTTTTAAAGTTTTTGATTTATGAATTCAAGACAAACTTTGTTATTTGGTTCTACCGTATTTGAATTCTTTCGCATATTTCATCTCGATTTCATAACAGCAAATAATTGAATTAGTCGGATTTAGTTTTAATACTTTTGAACATCTTTTGTATTTTTTCAATTAATCAAATATTTTTAATCTAATTTGTTTTGTTAAAAACTAATAAATTATATATATATATATAAGAAACACAAAAATGAATTATGTTCCAAATATCAAAAATATATAAACTCACGAGACAAAAATAAAATGATAAATAATCATACTATAGAGATTACAAAATAATTGATAATTTTTATTTTCAAAATCTTAATCGGTTATTTAGATAACATGGTGTATCAAATGACAAAATATATGTAGATAACAAAGTTTTAAACAAATATATTTAAAATTGTAACTATCAATATCGAAGTGATTGAGAATTACTTCATATTTTTATGTGGTATAAATAACAGAAATAAGTTATCTTATTTCAAATCAAATATTATTTTGTATCTACAAAGAATTGTTTGTTGTTAAACATGAATAATAAACTACTAAATAAACCAAAATTTTTGTCAATAAATTTAAATTGTAAATAAAAAACTCGCGCATCGCGCTAGTCATATTCTAGTCTATTATATAATAGGAGAGCTTTTTCTCCTCTTAAGGTGTCCACATCATCATTTTAAAGCATTCAAATCATCTAAAAAGAGTAATTACACTGAAATTAAATTTAATGATTCAATAAATTTTTCATTCTTCTATTTATTGTCTTCTCTTAATACCACACAACAATAATTTAGAAAAATAAAATTAAAAAATACAATACAAAAAATAAATAGATATTATAAGAATTAAAATAGAAATTTTGAATATATATATTATATAAATTTCTTCTAATTTTAATTGAATGTATCAAATTAAATTTATATTTAACAAAAAATTATTTTTCTCTCCATCTAAAATCTCTACATAAAAAAATTAAAATTAAAATATGTTCAATAATTTTTACTTAATTCATGTCTATTTATATTTATTATTGCTTTTAATAAGTATCAATTTGAAATATATATATATATATATATATATATATAAACAAAAAATAATGAAAACGAATAACAAAATGAAATCTAAAAATACAATACAAGAAAAAATAAATAGAGATTAGAAAAATTAAAATAGAAATTTTGAATATAAAAATCATATATATAATTACATAAAAAATTTCAACTTTAATTGAATGTACTTAATTGAATTTTAAAATAAAATAATATATTGTCACATCATTTAAGTAAACCTTTAGATTTTGTTTTAAGTTCTTGATTTATGTGAATTCAAGACAAATAATTTTTCAAAATTTCTTAACCTGACTATAATTTTATTTGGGTTTTTTTTTTAGATTTCGTTATTTGGTTCGGCCATATTATAATTCTTTCGCACAATTCATCTTGATTTCACAACAACAAATTAACAAATTAGTCTGATTTAGTTTCAATACTTTTGAAATTTTTTTTGTATTTTTCAGTTAATCAATATTTTTAATCTATTTTTTTTTGCTAAAATCTAAGAAAATAATAAATTAACCATATAGATAAGAAACACAAAAAATGTAAAAGAAAATTATATAAGAAAACGAATTATTTACCAAAGATCAAAACTATATAAACTTACGAGACGGAGATAGAGGAGAAAAAGAAATAAGAAGTAATCATACTATAGAGAGAGATTATAAAATAATTGATAATTTTTATTTTCAAAATCTTAATCAGTTATTTAGATAACATGATTTATCCAATGGCCAAATATATGTAGAAAACAAAGTTTTAAACAAATATATTTTAAATAGTAACTATCGATATCGAAATGATTGAGAATCACTTCATATTTTCTTGCAGTATAAATAAGAGAAGTAATTTATCTTATTTTAAATTAAATATTATTTTGTATTTACAAAGAATTGATTGTTTTGTCAAATATAAATACTAAACTATTAAAAAAAAAAAATTTGTCACTAAATTTAATAAAATTGTAAAATAAAAACTCCTCCATTGCGCGAGTCATATTCTAATGTTCATTAATATTTGAGTATTATATAGTACTATATTTTTATTGTTGAAAACATAAATATGAGATTAAGTGTAATTCAATTCTCATTTTTATAACGTGAGTTAGCAAAAGGATTTGATATAGATTCATTACATGATAAGATTTGATTTGGGAGATGGAATGCATGGTGTTGCATCAAAAGTTGACAATCACGTCTAGACAGATTATTCGGAGCTAGTAAAAATGGTGTCGCGCCAAGGCTTAAGAGCACGATTTCCGCTTCACCATTGAGCATTTTAGCCATAAGCTAAACGTAAAAACAGATTGCCTAGTTTGTAGTACCTTATCTCGTTTAGTATATTTTAGTTATGTAAGCTCTTCAATTTCGGTTTGGTTAATTCAATTTCGGTTTGTTTAACCACATTGCTGGGGTCAGATTTCACCCCACTAAAATCAATAGGTGAAAATGGCTAAGTACAAACATGGGTCTAGTCGAACCAACGAGCAAGGCGACGAGCCATTCCCTCGGCTAGGCAAGGCGATGAGCCGTACCCTCGGCTAGGCAAGACGACGAACCGTAGGGCCTCAGCTAGGCAAGGCAACGAGCCCCAAGGCCTCTGGGCCGAGCTGAGCCCTAGGAAGCGTAAGGGTTCCGAGCCAAAGACCCTTATGGGCCGAAGCGACGAACCAAAGCAGGAAACCCACGACTTTCCGCCAACTTAGAAGAATCCGAGAAGAAAGGAAGTTTGCGGAAGAATAGGAAAACTTCTTTATTTACATTAGGTTTACGTGAGCCGACTTATTTTTGTATAAATATGCATTTACATCCCTTGAAGAGGGGATCATAAGCTTAGCAAGAATACTTAGATTTTCTCCGTAACAACCTCTGTATTCGAAGCTCTTAAACATACCAATAAAAACCATCTTTGGATCTCTGTTCTCGTGTTTCTGTTCATAGAAATTTTCGAATCCTTAAATTTTCCTAACCAAATTCAATTGTGCGAGTTTCAACTCCCACAATTTGGTGCCGTCTGTGGGGAATCTCAACTTTCTGACTCTTAAGAACCACCGAACACGAGATCTAAAGAGATGACTACCTACGAAGAGAGGAGTGGCAAAGATGCAAGCAACACCAACACTGATCTTCCCAGAGCAAGGATGAATATTGGAGATCTCCCGTCGACTAACACGGAAACTATCTCCGCATCCCTAACCGAAGTGGAGAACATGTTGATTGTCCTGCTCAAGAAGGCGGAGGAGCAAGAAAAGATGAATAGCTCGATGACGGAGAGACTGGAGACACTAACGATAGAGAGCCGTGAGGAGACTCAACCTCAACCGACTGTCCTCGACTTTTCAATGCCTCATGATGCACCGAGAACCCTAGGAGGATTGCCGCCACTACACCGACCTGACGAGCAGCCAACCACGACAACTGGACCAAACATGATGAACACGATTTGATCAACCCTAAGAGCACAAGAAGCAGGTGAGGGATGTAATCAGCAGATCGGCGACGAGTCGATCCCACCAGTCGTCCTTGACGCAGAGCATCACAAAGAAGGAGAATGTAACATGGAGCATCCAGCCGATAGAGAACTCGCCTCGGCGACAGTAAGAACCTGAATCGGTGGAAACAATGCCGACCCAGAGCAAGCTAGGAACCTATCCGAAGAGGAGGAAAATCTCCTATGGGTCCAGCAGGCGCAATATGGTGACGATCCAAGAATGACTAGCCGAGGCCAGAGAGAAGAACTAGACAAAATCCGAACCTCCTAGGATCTAGCAAAAGCCGAGGTGAGAGTCGTCCGCTCGCAGGTGCACAAGGCAACCAGTAAGGCACCAAAAATCGATCGCGTATTTACGGCTCGGATTACCAGGGAAAGGGTCTCTGACCCAGGGAATATCAAAGTTCCAGTCTACAAAGGAATAATTGACCCAAAGGAGCATATAACGGCGTTCGTCATAGCAATAGACCGAGCCAACTTCAAAGAGAAAGAGAAAGATGCTGGTTTCTGCCTCCTGTTTGCAGAGCATCTCAAAGGTGCCGCCCTCCAATGGATTTCTAGGCTTGAACGAAATTCCATCGACGATTTTCAGCAACTATTCGCTGCTTTTTAAAAGAATTATTTCATGTTTATGGATCTCTGGACCTTGGCTCAAGGACCAACAGAGACAATGCAAAGTTTCATGGGGCAATTCAAAATGGTGATGTCAAAAGTTGAAGGCATAAGCGACAAAGCCGCACTACTTGCATTAAAGAAATCATTGTGGTACGAGTCAGACTTCCGCAAGGAGATCGCCTTGAACGCGCCATCATCAATCCAGGATGCACTCCACCGAGCCTCGGACTTCATAACCAACGAGAAAGAGATGAAAATTTTATCTCAAAAGCATGGAGCAAAAGTAACGAGCCGATCCTCCCAAGCTCCAAATCCGCCGCATTACAAGAAGAATAATCAAGGATCCGGATACGTACACCATGAGGGACCCAACTTCGGAGGAGCCCATAACTATCAAGTGGGAGCAGGCCGAGGAAAAGCTATGTGGAACACATGGATACGAAGTCCGAGCTCTTACGATGAAAAGGCTTACTTTGAATACCATCGCATACACGGACATTCAACTGCGAACTGCCAAACCCTAGGAATAAAGCTTGCGGCAAAACTAGTAGCTGGAGAGCTCGGCGATGCCGTCAGCCTTAAGGATTTCGAACGAGAAGACGAAAAAGATCAGCCTAACAAGACAAACCAGAATGGTGATCCTCCCAAGCAAGGAAGGCGAGATAACAAAGTGGCACAATCCGGCCCTCGGAGGAGGATAAACATGATAATGGGAGGATTCCATTACTGTTCGGACACGGTGTCTTTGATCAAGACATTCCAGCGGAGAGCTGATGCTAGGGTCAACTGGTCAAAGCCCTCCAAGCTTCCCAATGATGTAATTTCATTCGAAGAAAAGAAAACTACCGGCAGTGACCGACCGCATAACGACCCTCTTTTGTTAGAATTGATTGTGAATGATTGCGACGTCCCTCGAGTTCTGATAGACACATGAAGCTCCGCAGACGTAATTTTCTGGGAAACTCTAAGAAGAATGAACATCGACTTATCTGTAGTTATAGCAACTCCAAGCCATTGACCATATTCTCAGGGGAGAGGACGATGACCCTTGGGACAATCAGACTTCCTGTCCGCACTGGAGAAGTAACTAAGATAGTGGAGTTTTTGGTCGCATATAATCCGGAAATCTATAACGTGATCATGGAAACTCCCTGGATAAATTCCATGTGAGTCGTGCCGTCGACTTATCACATATGCATCAAATTCCCAAACCGATGGAATCAAGACGATTTGGGGAGACCGAAAAGAGTCTCACATTTGTTTCCTAGCTGAACACAAACTCAGAAATTCCGTCACGGAGCTAAGCGCACAGATCACACAAAAGATGATGAAAGCTAACAGGAAGCCCGAGAAGGAGCTAGCAAAACTCTTATAGCAATTACATATCACGGAGGATCGCGAGGAGAAGGCCGAACCTACCTGCAACCCCGTAGTCTCAGTTTGTATAGACGATGATCATCCGGAACATTGAATGGAAATAGAGTCAGTGATGACGATGACGAGGTGAAAGTTGGTCATCTCCGTGACTGACACCCGAGACTTCTCTTACGTTGTCGAACTACTTTTGTGAAAATATTTGCCGAACCGTTTTGGTTCGCCATACTATCGAGGTAAGACATTGTTGCCGAGCCAACTTCTTTTTGGCATGCTGCCGAGCTGTTCAGGCTTGCGCTGTTGCCTAGCTACTTCGGCACTTATGTTACCGAGCCATCTTGGCTCGCGTCATTGTCGAGTGGCTGACATATCTTTATCTACCGAGGCGTTATAGTGAGGATGTGGCCGAGCAGTTTTGGCTCGTCATATCAATGAGTAGTTCAGGCTGCCAAGCCATCTTTGTTTGGCGTACTACCTAGCCATCATGACATGTTGCCGAGTCATCTTGCTAAGTTTGATCTGTTTTGACTCGGTAACAAATACTGGTTCATTAACCAAATATTTCCTTAATCACAAATCATAACTTTATCGGGAATCGTAAATATTTTTGTTGGTTCTCGAGGTCGCGTGGTATCACGGGCCATGCTTTAATCGTCTATATATTCAAAATCTTGCTCCACTCCTTATAACTTATTTCTCCAAATTTCTGAAAAGACAAGTAGCTCTCTTCTCTCTCTTCTTTTCTCTTTTTTTATATTTAAGTTTTCGCTAGGTTATTGTCGATTTATTTTCTTCCGCCGCCAAATCTTTGAGATTTCCGATCTAACTTCGAACGTGGCTCGGCAGTTCCTTAATTTATTCAACCCATCTTCAAACTCCTCCGGTGACTTCTTGTATTTCCCGATCCATCTTCATACTTCTGCGGCGAGTTAACGAATATCCCGATCCATCATCATCTGGATTACGGTGCTGCCCTGATCTTTAGCGTATTTCCGAGCCAAGATCTCTGATGTCGTGTACCGCCAAGCTGAAAGATTCCGTTGGTTCGGCAAACTCTGCTTCACTGCTAGGTCGTAAGATGGTGCTGTCTCCTCTGGTTACCGAACCAGTCGAGCCAGATTCTCCGTTGGGTCGAATCCAGATTGAAGTCCCATCTTTAGTCGACGATGCTTTTTGACGCCGAGGCAGACGCCGAGGCAAGATTGATACAGAGGGCCCTTGAAGAGACCAAAGCCGAGCCAACAGAGTATAGTCTTGACGAGGCTAAAAAGATGCGGTTGGAGAGGCAGTTTGCGAGCCAGCAAGCTAGCACATCAACGAGGCGAAAACCTAGGAAGAAGAAGGCTCCCAGGAAACGATCCGACCCACCTGGTTCGTCTTTGTGCACTGCAGAATCCTTAGATGCATTCAGACATCGATTCAAATTTTCAGTAGACGTTGACGTGATTGTTCCTGATTCAACCGACCGAGACGAGGCTCCGCCGCCAGGGCATTTTTCACTCTATGAGAGTTTCTTTTATCAAAGTCTGTTGTGGTTTCCGATTCCTGGACTGATCATCCATTTTCTGTCTAAGCATGGATTAGCACCGAGCCAAATTCCTCCTCGAGGGATGCGTCACTTGGTTGGGATCTTGGTTCGAAGTTACAAATGTGACGTGACTGTTCGCATTTTGCATCTTCGGCAGTTCCTTGAACTTTGGAAGATTTCAAACTCCAAAACCTATTATATCTCTAATAAGAAGAAGAGAAAGATAATAGAAGGCTTCCGAAGCAAAGACATCGAATGGGGAAGCCACTTTTTCTTTGTTCCTATTAATGATGCCACGGTCGAAGCCGAATGCATCCACCATGTCAAGGCGGAGTGGGGAACTATCGGTGGGAGAGACGTAGATTTTTTAGGAAATCTATCGGAAGTTCATCTTGTAGTGAGCAGACCAATTCTTTTTCTTGTTTTTGCAGTTCGGCAGATTCTTCCACATTTCCCAGAGGACACGCTTACTCTTCGAGACACGCTTGCTGCAGGGAAGTGACATTGGGAAAATCACTTTTCCCTAAAGAGAGTGGAGAAAGCCCGACCTGTTTTTGCCGAAGTCGAAGTATCTGATAGCTCGGAATCTGAATCTTTACCCCAGAATTTTCAAGAAAACGTCATGGGAAAAAGACCAACGATTCGAGAAAAGCAAGCATTGAAGGACAAGGCGAAAGGGGCCGCCAGCCGAGGATCCTAACGTGGTTGCATAAACCACCGAACAACTACCGAGATGATAGGCCAAACGGATGCCGAGGCAAAACAGAATTCTCCTTCCGATCCCCCAGCTCTTGATGCCAAAGCAAGGGAAGTTGTTTTGGCTCTTGTTTCGGCTGTCAGGCCTTGGCAACCCTCTTCTCAAAGGTTCGCTGCTCAAGAGACAGACTGCCGCCTCTCGACATGCTGTCCCATGGTGATCTATACACCGACATATCACTCCGAGGCACCAATGTATGTTTGGAGATTGCATAATTTTCTGAGTAAAAAGACTAAGTACTAATAACATTTCTCCTTTTGATCAGTTCGTCGCGTCCATCAACAAGATTGTTGCCGCCTTCGAGCAAGATGTGCGAAAGGACAAGCACCGAATCGAAGATGCCCGAAAGGATGCATCCTCTTCATGAGTAAGGTCGCCGAGCTGAAGAGTAAACATGCTGACGAGCTAGTATCTGCTTCAGCTCGGATTGAAGCCCTTGAGAAGGAAAAAGTGTTCCTCAAAGATGAGTGGAACAAGGCTGGCGACTTAGCTATGAGGTTGGATCGTTCTAAGCAAAAGAAAGCTGCTGAGATCAAATCTCTAAAAAGGCAACTCGCCGCCGCTCACGCCTTGCACGAGTCAAACGTGAAAAGCCCAAAAGGCTGCGAGGCGAGAAATGGCGGAAAAATTCCACGGGAGGTTTGCTAAAATTGAAAAGAACATCGACGAGCTAAAGGTGGCGAAAGAGAAGGAATCCGATCTTCCCCAGGTGGATAGTAACCTACAGTTACTCGAGATTCTGCAGAAAGACGATGCGCCAGCTCTGGACTCTGAGGGGACGAAGTTGGCCGAATCGAGAGTTGACTTGGCCAATGCGAATGAGGAGTTTGAGAGGATCGAGGCCGAGCTAAAAAAAGATTTGACGCTTTAACCAGTTTTCTCTTACTCTGTGGATTCTCTTCTTGGGAACGAGCCAACGGAGAATGCAGCGGCAAAGGCTGCAGTTACAGACTTTTTAGATTCAAACGTCGGCACACCTAGAGTTGCTGATCTCGTCAAAGAAAAAACTTCCTAGCCATATCCAAAATGATTTTTGCGTATTTCTTCTTTGGCTTGAATTCCTTTTGATTTTCGAACATGGTGCCTGGACGGCTTTATCCACTTAGATCTTTTATGGTTTTCTTATTGTTTGTGACTAGTACTTGTTTCTGGTTTTAGTGCCCGGATGGCTTTATCCGCTTTCGGGTTGAATGGTACTCGGCGTTTGTTAGGCTATTCGTCGTATTTGTTTTTGATGTAAAAGGGCTAAATGATTCGTACCAAGATGATATACAACCGGTGTTTATCGAACGTTAGGTATCAGCATACCGGAAGTGCTCGCTTATTTTGTTGCGATTTTAATGAGATATGTTGTGGACCATCGTGTTAAGAAACGTATTGTTACTGGGTTTTGAGCGCTTTATTGTCAGTCTTAGGGTTTGCGGTGTTCCGACTTACATTCCTGTTTTTGACGATGAAACATGTTTAAAATCTCATACTAACTGGTGGGTTCAGTATTATGCTTCCGAGATGTTGACGACCAGTGTATCGAGAGGTGCTTACTGGGTTTTAAGAGATTATTTCGAGTTTTTAGACTTGCAAGTTTTTCGACTTACGGATCCCTCTCGAAGGTAAACTTGTAAGAATATTGTTCAGGATATACCTTTCGGATATTAGACTAGGATATACCCAGTCGGAATTTATATAGCGCGCTTTTATACCCGTGAGAGGGTGTTGGAGAACCTTATTCCATATAGAAATAATGGTTAAATCCATAAAAGATGCAGTAGTTTGTCTATTGGGGCCAGCAACAGACGAGATGATAAATATCCATGAAGGATGTAAAGTTGTTATTTGCAAAGATCAAGTGACAAGATTTTGTGTTTGAAATTTTTTGAAATCGGGCCGGTTGTTTTTGAGAAGTGTAGTGCGAAAGATCGCGTTTTCGAGACATGGGAGTATACATGTATACGTATCCACTCCCCCCCCCCCCCTTTAGGGAGGGGGATAGCTGAACCCATCCGAAGACGAGCTGCCTACGTACCCTTTTGCAGGGATCAAACCGTCCTATAGTTCATGTTAACAGTCTCAGTGATAGTACTTCTTTAGGTGCATTGCGTTCCAAGACCTCGGTATCGGAACGTCAGACATGTTAGCGAGCTCGTACACTCCTGGTCGGACTACCTTGGTAATTTTGTAAGGTCCTTCCCAATTCGCTCCTAGCTTGCTGGCGTTTATTTCGGCTGTGTTCTGAAAAACTTTTCGGAGAACCAAATCACCTTCATTGAATTTGCGACCCCAAATGTTGGGGTTGTAATATTTAGCTGTCGCATGCTGGTAGTTTTTAATTCGGATCAACGCTTGATCTCGTCGTTCATTTATCAAGTCCAATTCGTCGAGTAACATGAGGTGATTCAGTCCTTCCTCCCTCGAAAGAAGTCTGCGGCGGACTCTGGGAAATTATACTTCAGGTGGAATTACGCATTTTGTGCCATAGACAAGGAGGAATGGTGTTTCCCCGGTGGCTCATCGTGGAGTCGTTCGGTGTGACCATAATACTCCTTCAAGTTCATCCGCCCAACATTTCTTCAGGCCATCGATGATAGTCTTGTTTGCTGCTTCAGCTTGTCCATTCCCTTGTCGATAGCGTGGCGTAGACTTGCTGAGCCGTATCTTCCATTTTTCGCAGAAAGTTTCAAATCTTGTAGAGATAAACCGCGAGCTGTTATCGGTGACGATTTCGTATGGAACTCCATGTCGGTCTAATGGCGAAGGAACCATTAATTCAACTTCTTCAGAGATCCCGAATCGATGCCTTAGTGCCTCCAATGACTCTGCGGTAGATAGGGACGAACATTGGGAATCGGCTCTTTTCTTCTTAGCTTTGCCTTTCTTCACGGCTCGTCGATTCGAGGGGCCAACCCCGGGAACTCCCCATAAACCGCTCTAATCGGTACTTCGTTTCAGCAGGATCAAACAACCAATCTTCATCCTCGATTTTCACCTCAGGGGGGATCAGCTGTCTCGTCAATCAAAGATGGAACCTTAATTTGGATCCGACCCAGAGGAGAGTTATGCTCGAGTGGCTCGGTGATTTGCGGAGATAACACTATTTTGCGACCCAGTAGTGAAGCAAAAATGGCCATACCAACAGAGTCTTCCAGCTTGGAGGAAAACGACATCGAAGTTGTTGGTTCGGGATTATGATAAATACTTAGTGCCAAAAGAAGGAAACTTCAAAGATCTTGGGTAACGCCGCAATACGGACGATGAGGGATCAGATAACTTAAAGGCTCGGCGGAGTACTTGAAGATGGATCGAAAACTTCAAGATGGTTCGCCGAAAAGTTTGAAGTTGGCCGTATTTTTGTTTGAAGGAGGATCGGATAATTTAAAGGGTCGCGGCGGAAAGACAAAAAGCAAAAAAACTCTAGCCAAAACTTAAACATAAAAGAGAGAAAAGAAGAGAGCTACATGTTTTCGAAAATTTTGGAGAAATGAATTGTGAGAAGAATAGAGGGCATCTCGGATATATATAGGCATTTAAGGAAGGGTGTGACGTCACCTTGCCTCGGAAATCAGCGGAAAATATTACGATTCCCAAGGTAGTTACGATCTTTGCTGAGGAATGATAAGTTGCCGAACCATACCTCTATCAGCAATAACATGGCTCGGCAACATCAGCAATAGCACAACTCGACAACATCGTCAGTAGAATGGCTCGGCAACCTGACATGATAAACGGCTCGGCAACATGATCAAAAGAGATGGTTTGGAATTTTCACATAACGGCTCGGCATGTTGATTTCAGCGACAGCTACTTTTACCTCGTCACCATCATCACTGAGTCTGACGAGCTGGGGGGTTAACTGTTGGGATCAGGTTTCACCCCACCGAAATCAATAGGTGAAAATGGCTAAGTACAAACATGGGCCTTGTCGAACCAACGAGCAAGGCGATGAGCCGTGCCCTCGGCCAGGCAAGGCAACGAGCTGTACCCTCGGCTAGACAAGACGACGAGCCGTAGGGCCTCGGTTAGACAAGGCAACGAGCCCCAAGGCCTCTGAGCCGAACTGAGCCTAGGAGGCGTAAGGGTTCCAAGCCCAAGACCCTTATGGGCCAAAGCGACGAACCAAAGCTGGAAACCCACGACTTTCCGCCAACATAGAAGAATCCGAGAAGAAAGAAAGTTCGCGGAAGAATAGGAAAACTTCCTTATTTACATTAGGGTTTACGTGAGCCGGCTTATTTTTGTATGAATATGCATGTACATCCCTTGAAGAGGGATCGGAAACTTTTCGCTTAACAAGAATACTTAGGTTTTCTCCTTAAGAACCTTTGTATTCGAAACTCTTAAACATACCAATAAAAGCCATTTTTGGATCTCTGTTCTCCTGTTTCTGTTCATAAAAATTTTCGAATCCCTAAATTTTCCTAACCAAATTTAGTTGTGCGAGTTTCGATTCCCACACACAACTTTTGTTTAAATTTAAAATTTGATGGAAGAAAAAAAAGGGTTATAAGTTAGAATAACTAGTCAATGAATATGTATTCTAGCAAGATCTTCTACTTTGTAAAACTTAATTATTATTTTCTGTCTAACACTCTCTTTTTGACAAAATAAATAAAGAGAAATTCCTTAAAATACCACTAAAATATGTTTTTGTTTTAAATATATCATCACTTAGTTTTTTTTAAAATACCACTAAAAGTTTTGTTTTTCCAAAAATACCACGAACACTAAAAATGAGTTTTAAGAATTTATAATTTAAACTTTTGGATTTGGGTTTAGGGTTAAGTTTTTTGGATTTAAAGTTTAGTTTTTAGGGGTAGGGTTTAGTTTTTAGGGTTTAGGGTTTATTTTTGAGGGTTTAAAGTTTATTTTAAATTTTATGGTACTTTTAGAAAAGGAAAATTTTTAGTGGTATTTTTGGAAAAAAACTAAGTGATGGTATATTTGAAAAAAAAAATTATTATTTTTTGGTATTTTTGAGAATTGCCCATAAATAAATACATATATAATATATAAGAAATATGCATATATTATCCTCCCAAATAAGCACACATTTTCAAAAAACAAACACATATCAACAAAAAAGATCACATCCCGATGATGCATTATTTTTGTCAATTAAAAAACGCATTATTTAGAAGTTTTTTTTATAAATATTTAAAAGTTTTATGTAGGCTTACTCAAATCATGAATACATATCATATATTTTGTTTTATTGGATGTCTATTAAGTTACATGATGAGTTTTTGCAAAATCACTCGATCAGATAGAATTTTTTTTTTTTTTTTTTGTCGGCCAGATAGAATTTCTTAACTACGAAACCATATTTCGTATCTTAAATTTAAATAAATAAATAAAACTCATATTTTAATAGTGACACCAACAAAATCCATATCCGATAAGATACCTCTATTTTATTATATAAAGTAGGATATATTTAACGTGAAGATTACACGTAAACAAAATTGTAATTTACCAGATCATGACATGTGTTAATTTTAATTGAAATTGTGACATGTGTCAAAATATTAATATAATAAATATAATTTTTCCTCAATGTAAACGTGACACGTAAGCAAAATCATAACTCACCAGATTGTAACATGTGTTAATTTTAATTGAAATTGTGACATGTGTCAATATATTAATATAAAATTATAAATTTTTTTTTTTACATTATTTATTTTTTAAATCAAATTGTAGTGTAATTAAAAAAAATAATAGTTTAAAATATATATATATATATATATATATTATTAAAAACATAAAAAGAAATAATAAATTAAAAAGACTAAAAAAAAAATAAGACAAATTATATCTAATTGTAATGTAACTAAAATAAAATAATAGTCAAAAAAATAAAATAAGAAATATTATTAACAATTATTATATTATATAAAAGAGGATGCGCTCAACGTGAGCGCGATACATAAGCAAAATTATAACTTATCAGATCACGATACGTGTTAATTTTAATTTAGATTGTGGCATGTGTTAAATCTTAAATAATGTAAAAAAAAAAAATTGCTTCTGTAAATTAGTTATTTCTTAAATCAAATTATTGTGTGCCTAAATGGAAATAGTAAGATTAAAAAAGGAAAATAAGACATATTAAAGAAAATAGTAAATAAAAACTACCAAAAAAAACATATTATTTAATGTTTCACATAAAAAAGACATATTATTTCTAATTTTTAAAAGTTTTAAGAAGTTTTTTTCCTTGCGTGATTGAAAAAAAAAGTTTACATTAAAATAAAATAAAAGGTAAAAAAAATTCTTAAAATTAAAAGCTAAATTTGACGATCATATAAATTTTTAATTTAAATTTTATGATTAATTACAAAAACATATGTTATCATTGATATTTATATAACATATCGAGAATATTAAAAAATAAAATAATTTAGATTGTGACATGTGTTAAATCTAAATAATGTAAAAATAGAAATTTTTTTTTATAAATTAGTTATTTCTTAAATCAAATTATTGTGTGCCTAAATGGAAATAGTAAGATTAAAAAAGAAAATAAGAAATATTATTGAACAATTAAAAAAAATTCTTAGTATATAAAGTTGGACGCGTTTAACGTGAACGCGACACATAGGCAAAATTATAACTCACCAGATCGCGATATATGTCAATTAGATACTTAGATGGTGACACGTGTCAAATACTTTAAATTTACGATTTTATAAAGTTTGAATAATATAAATTTGTCATTTTTGAGATTCCACTTCCATATTATTGTCAAGCAAATTATACTTACATTTTTAAATCTAATATTAGAAAAAAAAAAATGGATACCTCAAAAATATTGTAAGAAAAAACAAAAAAAAATATTCAATAATAAAGCAGGATGCACTCAACGTGAACGTGATACGTAAACAAAATCGTAACTCACCAGATCGTGACATGTGTTAATTTTAATTGAGATTGTGACATGTGTTAATATATTAATATAAAAATATAAATTTTTATTTTCTACATTATTTATTTCTTAAATCAAATTGCAGTGTAACTAAAAGAAAATAATAGTCTAAAAGAAGAAAATAAGACATGTTATTAAAAAAAAAAAAATAGTAAATCAAAAAAACTGAAAAAAGGAAAATGAGATATATTATTTCCAATCGTAGTGTAACTAAAATGAAATAATAGTAAAAAAAAAGATATATTATTAAAAAATTAAAAGGAAATAGTAAATCAAAAAGACTAAAAAAAGAAAAACAAGACAAATTATTTCTAATTTCTAAAAGTATTAGTGTGACATATGAAAAATTGATATTCATGAGATTACGACATGTGTCAAATTTTTAATTTTGATATAATTGCCATATATTTTTTATAATATTTTTTAGTTTCTTTACTAATATGTTTTGTTAATTTTATTACTATTTGGTTAATACTAATGACATATATAGAAATAAATTTGATAGAATGCATTATGCATATATTATTTTGATATGAAAATTTTGGGTATTATTGATTGGCAAGGAATGCATAGAGTAAAAATTGGTTTTAATACGATGGAAGAAGTAGATGAGTTGTATTGCGAAATGAAATACGTGGAGTTGAAATCGAATTTTAAAAAATGTTACTAATCAACATCCAAAATAAATGTGCGAGTAACCAATCAAAATCTAAATACTTACATCACCGAGATTTAACATATATTTCTTACATTTTCATAAAGTTTATCTTTATTAAATTTAATCGATTACCGACAACGGATGTTTTACTTCTTTTTATCATTTATAAATAAGATAATTAAAACCTCGCATATTACGCGAATTCTAATCTAGTAAATTAAAAACAACAAAACGGGAAAGACAACTAGTCAAACCAAATATTTGGATAATATAACGGATGATTATGAAAAAATAGCACCACTATTTATTTTTTTTAAAATATTACTAAAAAATTTTGTTTTTCAAAATTACCAAAAAACTAAAACTAAACTTTAAACTCTCGAAATTAAATACTAAACTTTAAAAAAACTAAATCCTAAACCTAAAACAAATAAACCCAAATCTAAATATTTAAATTATAAACCCTTAAAAATCATTTTTAGTGTGTGGTATTTTTGGAAAAAAAAAAATTTAGTGGTATTTTTGAAAAAACAATTTCTAATGCTATTTTTGAAAAAAAAATTTATTTTAGGATATTTTAAAGAATTTTTCTAATATATATATAATTAATTATTTTGTATCTAATAATGTATTTTTTTGTCTGCAAAAAAATAAGGTATCAATCTAAAACATATATAATAATTTATGTCATATCACATATGAATTTGAATTCGAGGAAACGAAAAGAATTAATATAAATTATATATGAGTTTTTCTTTTGATGGGTACGCTTAAAAGAATGAGTGCAATGATTATAAATTTAGAAGATAGTGGCTCTTTTGGAGTGTATATAATAACCAATAATTTGACTAAAAACATGGCTTAAGTAGAAGAGATTTTATGGGTGACACACCATATGAGCTGTGGACCGATCCATGATTCTATATATAGATTATTATTTTGTCAAGTATTATATATAAATTAATTAGATGACTAAATCTTAAGTTGTGGTTCATTAATTATATATACTAGATATTTATTTCGTATGATACAGATATTTTGATTCCGCTTGAAAATATTTTCATTTTTATTTGGTTAGTCGGAATAGTATCACGCTTTAAGCCTATTAAAAATCTGGTGAATGCATTATTTGATGGCTACACTCATCATAAGATATTAATCAGGTGGTAAAAACTCGGATCAATCCATAGTTATAAAAAAAAAATTAATATATAGATATAAAAGGATTTACAAAATTTGGATAAATTTGAAATTACGGTTTTGCTTGGATGCTTGACTAAAACTTTGGGCGGAACTTAAATAATTTTTTTTTGTCAACAATTAAATAATCTCTAATACATAGAATTGATCATGAATTTTCTTTAGGTAAAATATTTAAAGTATTTTTAACATATATGCATATATTTAAATTGATCATAACTCAGTTTTTGATAAAAATGTTTAATTTTATTTTGATTTCTGTTTATACGTTTGTAAACTTAACTTATTATTTAAAAAAAAAAATCAAAACAGTAAATTAAATCCTATAAAAATTCTTACAAACAAACATTGGATTATAATATTGTAACGTCCCAAAAATTCCAAAAGAATTTTCTTAACATCACTAAAATAAAATAAATATTTATTGAAAACTTTAAATACAAAAAGTGTAAAATCTCTGAAAATTAAAAATTAGAAAACGAAATTAATTATTATAAAGGAAAAATTATCGAGTCTCACTTTAAATTCTCAAACTAAGGTAGTTGATCATTCGACCACATGATTCCTGAAACTTACATGTACGGATCAGAACTTAGGTGAGCGAAAAATAGCTCAGTAAGACTACAAATCCGACGACAACACGGTTTGATCCGTACAGTTAATGTTCACATGTTGGTACAAACAAACAAATGTTCAGATTTAGAAAGATATAACTAAACTCAGCAGATCATAATAATATCATCAAAACATAAATAAATATGCAGAATATAATTACTTTCAGCATAACAGAATAATCAGCAGATCAAAATAATCATCAGAGCAGAACGACCGCGTGTCTAGCAATGCAACAGCAGAAGCGGAATGGTACGACCACATCATTAGTCGACCCAAACCTAGTACTAATATAATATATAAATAATATATTCGATAGGGATGCTGGCCGCTAACGAGGTGGTAAGGGAATACGGTCCACAACACTAACTGATCCCAATACCACTAACTAAATACCATAATATATAATACATAATATCCAGTGGGTGTGTCGGTGGCCACGAGTGGTATGTGAGTACGGTCTACGGCACTAACCGACCCCAAGACCTACAGAATACTAGAGTACATAATACATCCGTGTGGGTGCGGGCTACCACAGATTGCTCAATAGAGCTACTATATTCAGAATAACATGTTGATATTAGTCTTAACAGAATAAAACATATGTATGTCACCAAAATCATGATCTAGAATTTCTCAAACAAGATAATCATGTACTTTTCAAATATCATGCATTCAAATAATTTAATCATGCATTAGTTTCTTAGGTCCAAATGAATTTAATTAATTCGAAATCAACATAATTTACCATTCAACTTATTCTAAGATTATCCTAAAATATTCTAAGGGAGTTAAAACTCACCTAGAAATAGGTTTTCAGGTTGATTAACCCCTGAACCTAAAAATTATATGACACTCACGAATACCAATTCAAACACCTAGGTCCTGAATCTCCTTGTTATGAAATTCCAGCAACTACTGTCTTTCTTGATTGCAACATAACTTTTTATACAGAGATCCAGATTATATGATTAGACTGGAATTAGAAACTACATTCATATACTTTCGTAACGAATATTTGAATGCTTAAAACGGAGTATTATAGATAGGATGTCGAACTTTTTTAGTGTACAAAGAAACTGTTGAGCGTTGATAGCGGATCCAAAATTTCAAGTCAAGTCATTATTATTCAAGCAATAACTTTCCACTCAAACCTCCAAATTGATCGATTCTTCTTGATTATGAAACTAGACTCGAACAACTTCGTAATAAGTATTTAATCGTCTGAAATGGAGCAGTTAGGATGCTTTTTGTCTCTTGAAACATAACCCAATAACTACCTAAAAGAAGGGTGACGAATTCTGAAACTAAAAACTCTAATACTCCTTAAGAATGTTATTTATAGGGTTTTAATTATCATCAGTATGTGCCTTTAGTCTTTGATAATTATATTTTTTTTCTCAAAACCTTAATATCTATCATTAACATCCTTGAATTTGTAGAATTTCAGAATTTTCAACTTAATCAAAAATCTTCGACATGCCCACTGGATATTATTTTTAATATAATTCCAACGAGTACAAAAAGCCATATATAATACCACTAACTAAATACTACTCATTGGAATGATACTAAAAATAAACGAATGTTTTTCCTGTTGGGGTGAAAATTTTAAATAAAATTTACTAGAAGTCATAGATGATCTCTTAATTTTTCTCTTACATTATATAACAAAACTTTTAAAATTTTTTTTTGCCTCCATTACGAGATTTAGCTTAATTTTTGTATTTGTAAATTTCAGATTTTTAAATTTTTGTTTGCCTCCAAAGATTTTTTTTTGGGTAGCAACAATTCAACATATATTTTTAAGTCGTTCAAAAATTGTTAAATACGTATAAGAATTAAATAGATTATTTAAAAAGCAATTGTAGGCAATCCACGGATGAATAAATCATAGAATAGAAAATGGAAACAAATAACTAGCATTATAAATTGTAAATAATTATATTAATAGGGGGTAAAATAGATAAATTAAAAAAAAATATTTGAAAAAACTCTAAAACGATATTTAATTAATATGAAACAATGGAGTAAGCATAAATAATAACAAATGAAAATGTTAGTCACTATCCTATTATCTCGTTGTAGATATATCACTATTAATATTTTCTACCTCTTCTTCATTGTATCGAATGTATTCTTGTTGTTTGGTATTAATGAAAATTATTTTTTGTTTAATTTAGGGATGAGAATTTTGGTCGATATCGAAATAAACTCGATAATATAAATATATATTTCAATGTTGATTTGTATTCTACAAAAATACATTTATATCTTGATTATTATATACAATTGAATTTTGACATACGTTTGACACAATTTGTGTTGGGTCTAAATATAATCTCTTAGTTTATGTAAATCTCTTAATGCTACATGTAAATTAGTTTAGGCGGATCTCTTAGTGTCATTACTTAGTTTTGTATGCACTACAATAGCCTGGATAACTCGACGAATAAGGCCACCTGATCTGTAGTCTCTTATCATTTGCTGGTGTGGTCACACTGACGGGATAAGATGAATTATAGGCTAAGTGGTCAGACATACATGTAGTAGTATCGGGCCACATGACTTGTAGACATTGATCATTCGTTAGCGTACATATAGCAGTATAGAAACAAGTGAGGCCACCTTATCTTAGACTACTCGTGTTGGTGATGTGGTCAAGTCATTTAATAGTAGCAGATGTAGAAGTCGAGTGGTCAAGTCACGCAACCAATACAACGGGCAACCTTGTATTCGTAGCAAGGATCCGAGTTAGATACATGTTCTTATTCTTGAAGGCGTAGAAAATCTCCAAGAGGACTAGGATTCTCAATACTAAAAAAGAATCATTCAAACCTTGGTGAAAAACTCAAGCTCGGTAATATTTACTATCACAAGTGATAGGTGAAAAAAAAGCTAGCCATGGCGTCTGGAGAAGACAAAAAGCATATCAAAGACCTCGAAAACTTGGTAGCACCCGCTACGGTACAGAGAGAATTTAGAGGGTCCCACATCGCCGAATCCGCTGCGGCTAGTACGAAATTTGAAACCACGCCAGTCTCGAAATTAAATTATCGGCTAGCTGGCACGAAAGACAAAGAAAATATATGAAAAATGCTCGAATGCTTCTTACAAATCCAACCCGAGTCCGATCCAGCCAATCCGAATCCGACCCGACCAACATGAATCCAACCCGACGAGTGAATGCGTAATCCGGTATGCTAGCTCAGACTAGATAAAAACTTTACAAATATAACATGTTTTCTTCAAAGAAACAGTTCATTTTTCAGTACAACGAAAATCTAGCTATTTTACATGTTCTTCGAGCACCAACCTCTCTCTTAATTACTTTAAACACTTGCCTATTCTTTGGCCTCGAGATCTAGTTTCACCCTCATCTCCGGTCATTTTCCGGCTATTTCTTCACAAAAGATAATGTTTTCTCGCTCTTTCACCGCAAAGTGCCTCCTAAAGAGTCAAATACACCATGGATTCATCCTTTATTTTGGACTCGTGTCACTTAACCACATTTGTTGTGTTTTCCAATTCTTTCTAGTTTTTGACTCTTCGGTTATGTGGTTCGTTTATTAACTTGAACTTCGGAAAGTCCTCAAAAAATATACCCCATCGTGTTCTTTGTAACTTCAAGTATTTTTTATTCGTGCATAAGATTTGTCTCTAATAATTGGACCCACATAAAAAAAAACATCTTAAACAATATGTATTACTAACGTATATATTTATATTACGTCACAAACTAGTTAGAGTCATGTATAATGAATATTAATTGCCTAACATTTTGTATATAATAAACGATATGTTCTGAGGAAATTTGTATAATAATTATAGATTTTTAATGTATTTATGTTTTTAAAAATATTTTCTACATTTTAAAATTAATTTAACTTGAATTAATCGAATATTCTAATATATATTCGGCGCGAGTTAAATCTAACAACTTAACGATCATAGTTTACGTCTAAACATACCCATTAAATTTTTGTGTAACTATAGATCTCGTTTCATCTAAACATATCTAAAATCATTAAAACTCAATAACCACACCAAAAAAGTAACCAATAACTCTCGTCACAAATAAGCACACAACTATTATCAATTGCTGATTTTGATCGGTAAGATTGATATATCATATGGCCTAAAATACTTTCCATCTCAACATAGATATAACAATTTTGTAATTTAAAATTTGCATAAAAATTATGATTCCATATATATATTGAAACATGTATAACATCTTAGTTATACCAAAATATATATAACATCTTAGTTATACCAAAAATATGTAACATCTTATCTTATGTTAGTTTGGTCTTGAACTTTACGGATCACAATTTTCTGGAAGAAAACCAAATATCTTGATGGGAAAAGACCTATGTAAAATATAGGTATCCCTAGCTGCCAAATATCCATAGTTACCAAATCCAAAGCTACTTAAAGAAACCGAATTCTTGTATAAACCAAAACTTTCAAATTCTTTATTTGCACCGATTTATTTATCATAGATTTGTTACAGAGCTTCTTTGAAAGATAACCAGCAAAAAAAAAAAAAAAAAATACACTGTAGCAATTTTATAAATATAATGTCATCGAATAAAATAACGTGATATTTTTAAAAAAACATGCACAAAATCTTTTCTTTTAAAACACACTTACGATAAATGAACTACCATATTTATAAAAAATGTTATTCGTCGATTTTGCATTTTTATAAATATGGTAGTTCATTAATCGCAAGTGTTTTTTAAAAACAGAATATATTTTTATAAGAATACTCTTTGTTAAATTTAAGTGCACAACTGTCTACCAATCATAAAATGGAAAAATTTGATGGATATTAGATCAATGCTAAACCATCTTCTTCTTCTTCTTTTTTGGTTAAAAGATAAACCATCTTTTAATTCGTTTTCTCTTTCTAAATGGTGTATAGTTTTTATCTGAGTGCAAGTGAAAATATTTGAGAAGCAAAATTAATTTTCCAGTTTGATCGGTCATTTTGAAGTGATTGGGACCTCAACTTAGAATCTTAAGTTTCTTTCAACCCTCAAAGCCAAAGGATATAATAGCCACTACCTTCCATTACATTGGGACCAATATTCTTATACATCCACCAACTACAAAACTATAGATATATACATCACTCCCACATTTATACCGTCAATATTCACTTGTACCTAAAAGATCAAATTTAAAAAACAAATATCATAAAGATATATGGTATAAAAATAGGAAATTTTTTAAAAATACTCTTTTTATGATATTCCTTTTCAAAAATATCCTTTGTTGTTGTCCATTTTTAAAAATACCACTCTTATAAACCTTTTATAAGATATTTTATAAAAATGTATAAATTTTTAAACATTCATAATAAGGTAGTTATGGTAATAAAATAAGTTTTTATAAGTATGTTTATAAATATTTAAGTTATTTTTAATGTTAAAACATAATTTATAAATGTATAAATATTTTTTTAAATTTGAAAGATTTATAAGAGATCTTATAAAATTGTATAAAAAGGTATTTTTAAAAATATTTTCAAACATGAATATTTTTGAAAAATGATATCACAAAAAAGATTTTTAAAAAATTTCTCATAAAAATATCCAGTTAAATGTAGAAAACCAAGATATGATAGTTTGGTGGTGCTAATTTTTCCATGTTTCGAGATGTTACTACTTGTTAGAGTCTATTTTGTTTTTGTTTTTTTAAACGGATTTTATTTCAAAAGTCACAGAATGATGATGTTAGTACAGACCACTAAATTATAGTATATGTTATGGTCTAGTCTAAGTTTATTTACTGATGATTGTCACTGTAATTTTACAGCCAAAGTCAAATATCATAAAGATATAAACAAATTAATCCAATGAATAAAATAAATAATTGGTTCTCGTTTGAAAGAAAGCACTAACAAGAGATATTACTGTGTTTGATATAATTGTTCTTACGAATAGCAAAACAATCAAATTTGAAAGGAAAAAAGTCAATGATGAAGTGCACTAACCACAAACTCACTTAGAAGTGCTAAATATGTGCCAAACACTTTCCCTGCTATGATAAGACTAATTGACATTGATGTCGAAATATCACAAAATATTTTAGTTACCATTCTTTTGGGGTGAATTAGAATATGAGTGGTAACACTTTTTGTGATGCGTTCGATCAAGAAAACCGAATCCAAAATACAATAATGGAACCGGAGAAGTTGGTAAAGAGAAACGAAGAATCAGTGAATCAGTGTAACATTTCTTCATGTTTCGTAGTTTGTAGGATTGGTGAACAATCTACTTATTTCCTTTTGTATTTAAAGATCTTAATGGCAAAAAAACAAGTACACTTAAAATTTTAGAACAGAGTTTATCTCTTTAGTTACATATAAGAATAAATCACAGTTTCGGTATAAGAAAACTTGGCTATAAAAGGAAATGGTATGGATAAACTTTGGGGCACTAAGTCCATACATAAGAGCTATGGTATGTCAAAATCTAGACATTTAATTCAAACATTTATCTTTTTGTTGGTTCTAGTATTTGATTAACTCTTGTAAGAAAGTTGTAGAAGATAAATTATTGGGATTAGTCTAAAGTTAATCCAGAATTATCCACTTTCTTGTCTTATTGATAAAAAAAGTCATGATTTGAGATTCCACTTCGTGTGAAAAAGGCTCTTTATATACAGGATTACCCATCAATAACCAACTTTTATCCTAATTATCACTAGGAGACTTTTGTACCAACAACAAACAAATCAAGTTTTGCATATAATTAGAGAGAAGAAAAGGTTGGTCCTCAATCTTCATAAGACAAATAAGACAGGAAGCAAAACAAGTAAACAAGTCTTGAAGATCAAAAGTAGAACACACATAAGAGCAAGTGTATTTGTTCTGAACAAGCACATACAAATAAGAGATTCCAAAGTTTTGCAACACAAATTAGTAAAAGACTAAATAAAGAGTTTTCAAACTCATCAGTAAAGAAGATTGAAACATTGGAACTGTGCATAGTGTTTTGTCTTGAGCCTCTTTGTTTCAAACCCGGAGAGGGGTTCCATCTTTGTTCTTCGATTTCTCCATTGCCCTCGGAGCTGCGACAAAGCAAATCAACGATAAAAATGAGCCATTGAGTTTGTATTCAGATTTCAGGGGAAGATGCTTGGCAAAATAAATGGCTTACCTAAGCCGATAGAATCAGAGCCCTTCATGATCTTCAGTTTCCTACATGTTTCAGTAAATATCCTGCAAATAGGTTTTAACAAGGATTCAACTTTTGCGCAGAAACAAAACCAAATGATGGAAATTTATCAGTAGCATGATTCAACTTTAAAGTACTCAAGTCTTTTTATCAAACGTTTGGTCCATTCTTTGAAATTTACCAGGAACAATTAATAAAAACCCACGGATTTATTAAAAGTTGAGTTCAAGAGAAGCTTACTCCCACGGGACATCTCCAACGAGCATCCAATCACCATCTTTGTCTTCATAAGTAAGCACAAATTCCGATCCATGAAGAAGATCCTTCAATTTGATCTCGCTCATTCTTTCCCTCCCTTGAGCTCCATGAAGTCCACATTGACCTGATATCACAAACAAAACGCGAAATCACTGTTTTTTTTTACGTTTCTTTTCTACAATGGAACCAAAGGTTTGCTTAATACATAGAAAATTCTCACCAAGAGTGAAGCAGCTGAACATTTTCTCAAGTGCAGAAGACAACTGTTGATAGGAAGTGTAAGTTCTCAAGTCGACCTTTCTCAGATACGGAGCACCATCCATGCTCACCTTGACAAACAGAGCACCAGGACCAGGTTTCCCATCAACCTCATCAGTGTTCTTCGAAGTAGAAGAAGCCATTGTATTCTTCCGGTACGATCTAATCGGAGGCCAACCAACAACCTGTGCCCTACAAACCATAGATAACAAATAGTTGACTACCACAAGATTCTGTTTTGAGTCAAATAAACAAGAAAACTCAAAAACCGGAGGTTAGCATATATACACACTTGGCAGCGGGTGCATTGTTCGAGCCACTCTTAGCATGGGATCTTTCTTCTTGAATAACATCCTTATTGTTGGTGGCTGTAATTTTTGGCGACAACATCATGTTGATTCCTCCTGGTCTAACAGAGCCTTTCACACCCGAAAACTCGTCCCAAGTGTCAGAGAATCCTCTTTTGTTTCCAGAAACAACATTCTTGTGCCCTGTAGTAGCAGAAGCAGTGTCTTTAGAAGGGAGCAGCGGGAAGAGAAGTTTCTCGTCGGGTGTTCTTGGGCTTAGCAAACCGAAATCAGTTTCTCTCTCGGGAGATTGAGACTGAGGAAGGCCTAGCCTCAGTTCTGTAGCTTTGAAAATGAGATTGCTCTTGTCACCATCTTGAACAACATTGGGAATGGTTGAGCTATCAACAGAGGAACAATCAGACAGACCCAAGTAGTTGCGTTCCTTCAAACTAGGTGATGTAGCCAGTTCCTCCTTATCCACACTTAGCAATCGATAAGACATCAGATCTTAGTTTCCAGGACTTGTATATCTGCTTAGCACCACAACAAACCCGAATCAAACATATATTTTAAAATGCATGAAGAAAATTCTCAATCCCAACAAAGCTCACGCAGCAATGATCACTACTGGTTTACAAAAGCTCTTTCTTTGTTTTCTCGAATAATCTAAACTACAAAGATGTCAATTAGCTGAAGAAAAGTTGTGAAACATGTCGAAATTTGCGTAAAGATAAGCCCAGAAAAATTAGGGTTTCCACCTGAGATTTGGGTTAAATTTGATTAACAAGGAAAACTAAAATTAGAAGACTTTAACTTAGGTTTCAGCCCTGAGCTCATACTCCCACCATTTTTGTTTCAGCTAAGATTTGGGTTAAACACCAAACGATTTCTTACCCTAATTTCTTCTGCATTTCTCCAAAATTCAGCTAAAAATCGAAACTTTAAAACACCTAGCTACGATGAAACAAACCTTTATATACCCAAGTGAAATAAAAAACTAAAGGGTAGTGAGTGAATCAACAGAAGTGACGAGAACGAAGCGAGACAGACCCAGATTGAAATTTCAGAAGAAGATTTCGGAAGTCCAACAAAAAAACTAGTACCTGGAGAAAGAAGACGAACACAGCAGAGGATCCAACCAACGACAGAGAGAGAGAGAAAGTAAGGAGTGAAAGAGAAAATTGCGAGAGAAGAGAAGCAGAGAGAGAGCTCAAGGTCCTTCCATGGAAAATGAAACCAGCAGAAAAGCTAACAAAAGCGCAACATTCAAGAAGAGAGAAAAAAAAAAAACAAAATATGGAAGAAGGAGTGGCAATTTTGGTAATAAAATGCAAAAGCATGGGCTTTTAAGGATTATGAGGAAAGGATTTGTTTGAATATGTGGGGACTACCGGTAGTACGATCCAACGGTTGAAAATGAGTAGATGAGAGAGATTCTGAGTCGTTGGATGCGTTTGAGAAAATAAGTAATAAATACATGTCGTTGTTACAGGTAACATGGTTTCAGGTTTCTGGTTTTGTAAATTTTATTAATATTCTTTTAATTTATATATTCAAATGACTGTTTTCTCTATGCTCTTATTTTTGTAGGTCCACAAATTAACATGCGTGTGTTTTATTTCTTGTTTTCTTAATATATTATTATTTATAAGATAATACATGTTTCCTTAAGATAAGGTTCAAAACAAAAATTGTAATTACAACGTGTAAGAAAATGATTTTAATAGAAACGGGGACCATTCAATATTTAAGACGCTGAGAGGTCTAAAATAAATTTAATATTTTACCATATGATCTGAGTTTCAATAGTTATGGGACCACATATCGGTTGAAATTTTGTCTGTCTAAAAATATGCATATTTCCAATGAAAATTAACAAGGACAAAAAAAGTGAGACAGAACAATAATTAAACCGAGGGGTGAAATTGGAAAATGACGAAACAATTAGGGACAATTAGTGACTAGAAAAACTCTGAAAAGAGAGGGACGAATAATAATTAAATTAAGTAATATGGCCTGAGAAATTAGGAAAGGAGACGGAAACAAAAAATATAAATATAAGTTCAAAATTTTAAAAAAAATTTGGCTATTAATTTTAATTATCAAATTATAAAAATGGTATATACTATAATACATTTAAAAGAAATTATGCATATAGAATCAATTATCGCGTCTAAAACTCTTAACAAATTTTTGATTCATAGTGAAAAAATTGTTGGGAATGTCCTGAAATCATTTGTACCTTACTCTTGTTAAAGTTAAAATGTCGAGGTTTAATAATCGTATAATATTAGATGGTTATAATGTTTTGCTAGAAACCACTTAGAACTTATGAGCCTGAAAGCTCATTACTAATATCATATGATCCTACAGGGTCACACACCTAAGCAAACTGGATTATTATATAATTGGGCCTAATATAGATTAGACCAATTAATATTAGGTTTTACATATAATATATATATATATATGTTTGATGTATATATATGTATATATTGAAAAGAGGAAATAACCCATTAAAATGAGAATTGCTTCACGAGCACACATATTCCTTATTTGATAAGGAATTACTTGATCCACAAGTAATTGTATCCTTATGTGATAAAGAAATAATCATTCCTTATAAGAAGGAATTGTGTGACGTGAAGAACAGATGAGAAGACAATTATCTTTGTCTCATAGTAAAGAAAACCTAAGAAAGACAAGTTCGTGCGACGAACGTTTGTGATCGGATCTCAACGGCGCTAGTATCCCGTGTCGAATTCAGTTTGTGCGAGTGTGGATACCAGTAGAGGCAAAACACTTGGAATGCTAAAATCCTCGAATCTTTTGGCCCATCTTTCGGCTGCAAAATATCCAGGTATATTCGAAATCATATAACTTAGATCTAATTTAGTATTTGCACGAATCGGCAATTAAATTCGTAATTAAAATTTATAAATCGTTATAAACCAGTACGAATTCCAACAGTGGTATCAGAGTCTGCATGTTTAATATTGAATTTGAATCTAGTTTCTTGTACATATTTGATATGCAAAACGTTCTGTTTAATTTGATCATGCAATTATCGTAATTGATGATGAATCTTTGATAAGATATTAGAATATCCATATTTTGATTTGTAATATTATGTGCATATTATTAACATATTAAAATTAACGCGTATCCTGGTGATGCATGATTATTTGATTTTAAAATAATATATGTATGTTGTGCGATTGTGTATAGAATCGTTTGCATGAATTTAGTCTCTGGTGTTAATTGTTTTGCTAAGTCAAAATCTCCACCAATGTTTGATTTGAGTTTCGATTTAATTTACAATTAAATATTCAGTTCTAATAGTTCTGTGAAATTAAATCCGAATCAATCATGAGAATAATTGATAATTTTAATTTGATTAAAATTAATTTAATTATTTACGATCTAGTCAAATACATATTAAATATATGTTAGTTATAATTTATAATTTATATTAGATATAAATATAAATTGAGTTAAAATTAATTCCTCAATTCAATATCAAATATTTTGATGCCTATCCAATCTTTGTCAACTGTCAAGACTTATTTCATTGTGTGATGGGCCTGTCAAGCAGGGTGTCCACATCTACATAAGTGAGACAGATGATAATGGTTACCATATGAAACGAGATTGGTTTACTTGACTAGGCTATCAAAACGGTTTTGGGCTTAGAGGCATATGTTGGATAAGACATAAGATTTCATCCAAAAACCAAGAGTTATATTGGATATAATTAGCAAATGTGTTGCTTACCTAAATAGCTGGACATTCGGGTGATGAGCCAAAGCTCACTTGAATTCTAGTAAAATAAGGATCTTGGATCATTATATTCATTTTGAGGATAATATTGTTTTGAATATAATGTGAGTCTTCTTAATTGTTGAGATTTCTCAAACTCATAAACATCATATTAATCTCTGCTCTTCTTTTAATCCAGCTATGTCAAACCCTCACAGTTCATTTTCATTGCGGTCCGTCCTTGAGAAGGACAAGCTGAATGGATCGAACTTCCTCGAATGGTATCGAAATCTGAGAATTGTTCTCAAACAGGAGAAGAAGGACTATGTCCTGGAAAAGAAACTTTCTGAAAAACCTAAGACCAATGCTCCACATGCAGAAAGGAATGTTTGGGATAAACATCTCAGTGATAGGGTTGATGTGTGTTGTCTTATGTTGGCTACCATGAACTCAGACTTGCAGAAGTAATATGAGAACGTGGATTCGCCAATTGACATTTAGCCTGAAAGGGATGTTTCAGGAGTAGGCACGAACTGAGAGATACCAGACTGTTAAGGCTCTCATTGAGTGCAAGCTGCCAAAAGATAGTCCAGTTAGCCCACATGTCATTAAGATGATGGGTTATATTGATAACTTGGCAAAACTGGATTCCCCTATTAGCCAAGAGTTGGCTACTGACATCATCCTGCAGTCATTGCCGTCAAGTTATGATCAGTTTGTTATGAACTACAACATGAACAACTTGACAAAGAATTTGACTGAGCTGCATGGAATGCTCAAAACTGTTGAGCCAAACATCAAGAAGGACACCTCGCATGTACTCATGGTACAAGGGGGTAAAAAGTTTAAGAAACATGGTAAGAACAAAGGAACTGGTAAAACAAGCTGGGTTAAGAATCCGGACAAGTCTGACCTTGCTCCTAAGTTCAAGCTTGGTCCTTCTGGTGAAGACAAGTGCCATTATTGTAATGGTTCTGGACATTGGAAGAGAAACTGCAAGAAATACTTGGAAGATCTGAAACAGAAGAAGAAAACCTTTGAGACTTCTTCTTCATGTATTTATGTTATAGAAGTAAATGTTGCTACTTCTAGTTCTACTTCTTGGGTATTGGATACCGGTTGTGGTGCTCATATTTGCGTAAATATGCAGGGCTTAAACAACAGTAGAACTTTGGAGAAAGGACAAGTGGACCTGCGCGTGGGGAATAGAGCAAGAGTTGTTGCATTAGAGGTAGGAACATTTCATTTGTCTTTGCCTTCGGACATGATTTTAGAGCTTAAGAATTGCTACTATGTACCTGCTATAAGCAGAAATATTATTTCTATTCCATGTTTGGATTTGGAAGGATTTCATTTTTCTAAAGACAAGTGTTGTTTATTTGATCGTGGTGATATTATTTATGGTAGCGGCCCATTAGAGAATGGGCTTTATGTTCTAAACCAAAGTGTGCCTGTCTATAACATTAGTACCAAAAGATTTAAGTTAAACGACTCAAATCCTACGTTTCTTTGGCATTGTCGTTTAGGCCACATAAATGAGAAATGCATTCAAAAGCTTCATAGTGATGGATTTTTTAGCTCATTTGATTATGAATCATATGAAAAATGTGAATCTTGTTTATTGGGAAAAATGACTAAGGCTCCTTTTACTGGACACGGTGAACGAGCTAGCGACTTATTGGGCCTTATACATACCGATGTATGTGGGCCAATGAGTTTAAGTGCCAGAGGAAACTACCAGTACTTCATTACATTTACTGACGATTTCAGTAGATATGGTTATGTTTATCTAATGAAACATAAGTCTGAATCTTTTGAAAAGTTCAAAGAATTTCAGAATGAAGTACAAAACCAGCTTGGCAAGAAAATCAAAGCCCTTCGATCAGATCGAGATGGAGAATATTTGAGCCAAACTTTCAATGATCACCTAAGAGAATGTGGAATTGTTTCACAGCTCACTCCTCCAGGAACACCGCAATGGAATGGTGTATCTGAAAGGAAGAAATCGGACTTTATTAGATATGGTTCGATCAATGATGAGTCATATAGATCTTCCATTATCCTTTGGGGATATGCTCTAGAAACGTCTGCGTTTACACTAAACAGATGTCCATCAAAATCAGTTGAAAAGACACCATATGAGATATGGACCGGAAAAGTTCCTAATCTGTCTTTTCTGAAAATTTGGGGTTGTGAAGCTTATGTCAAACGTTTAATTGCTGATAAGCTTGGACCCAAATCTGATAAATGCTACTTCGTTGGTTATCCTAAAGAGACCAAAGGTTATTACTTTTACAACCCTGTCGAGAACAAAGTGTTTGTGGCTCGAAATTGCGTCTTTTTAGAAAGAGAATTTCTTTTTGAGAGAAACAGTGGGAGTAAGGTACAACTCGAAGAGATTCGAGAAACACAGGAGATTGCTCCGACTTCTTAGGAAGAGCATCAACTAGATATACGAAGAGTCGTAGAATCTGCACCTGTGGAACCTGAGGTACGTAGATCCGAAAGGACTCGTCACGAACCTAATAGATATGGGGTTTGGGTGACGGATCATCATGATTTATTAATAATAGAGAATGATGAACCTATGTCTCATGAGGAAGCAATGATGGGCCCTGATTCCGATAAATGGCTACAAGCCGAAGAATCCGAAATGGAATCCATGTCAGAGAACAAAGTATGGACTTTGGTAGATTTACCTGATGGTATTAAAGCCATTGAGTGTAAATGGGTTTTCAAAAGGAAAATTGACATGGATGGTAATATCCAGATATACAAAGCTAGATTGGTGGCTAAAGGTTACAAGCAAATTCATGGTATAGACTATGATGAAACCTATTCTCCAGTCGCAATGCTTAAGTCCATTCGGATTCTCCTAGCAACTGCCGCTTATTATGATTATGAGATATGACAGATGGATGTGAAAACAACTTTCCTTAATGGAAATCTCGAAGAGGATGTCCCTGAGGGTTTCACAGATCCTGAAAATGCTAGGAAAGTATGCAAGCTTCATCGTTCCATTTATGGTTTGAAGCAAGAATCTCAGAGTTGGAATCTTCGTTTTAATAAAACAATCAAAGAGTTTGATTTTATTAGAAACGAAGAAGAACCATGCGTTTACAAGAAGACTAGTGGGAGCACAGTTACATTTCTGATATTGTATGTAGATGACATACTACTCATTGGGAACGACATTCCTTTGCTTCAGTCGGTTAAGACTTGGCTAAGTAGTTGTTTCTCAATGAAAGATATGGGAGAAGCCGCTTATATTCTTGGAATAAGAATCTATAGAGATAGATTGAGCAAAATCATTGGACCGAGTCAAGATACTTATATAGATAAGATCTTACATAGGTTCAATATGCATGATTCTAAGAAAGGCTTCTTACCAATGTCTCATGGCATAACTCTTAGCAAGACTCAGTGTCCTTCGACACCTGATGAGCAAGAGCGCATGAGTAGAATCCCATATGCTTCTGCTATAGGATCTATCATGTATGCCATGCTCTATACTCGTCCAGATGTTGCATGTGCTTTAAGCATGACGAGTAGATACCAATCAGATCCAGGTGAGAGTCATTGGACAGCGGTCAAGACTATCCTTAAGTATTTGAGAAACACTAAGGATAAGTTCTTGGTCTATGGAGGAAATGATGAGCTTGTTGTGAGTGGTTACACCGATGCCAGCTTTCAGACAGACAAAGATGATTTTTGATCACAATCTGGATTTATCTTTTGTCTTAATGGAGGAGCGGTGAGTTGGAAGAGCTCCAAGCAAAGTACCGTGGCAGACTCCACAACCGAGGCTGAGTACATCGCTGCTTCGGAAGCAGCTAAGGAGGTTGTTTGGATTAGGAAGTTCATTAATGAGCTAGGTGTGATTCCTATCATATCTGGTCCGGTGGATCTCTATTGTGACAACAATGGAGCCATCGCTCAGGCAAAGGAACCTAGATCACACCAGAAATCCAAACACATAGAAAGGCGATATCATCTTATTCGTGATATTGTTGATAGAGGAGATGTGAAGATTAGCAGAGTCTCGACGGATGCAAATGTTGCTGATCCTTTGACCAAGCCTCTTCCATGGACTAAGCATGAGAGTCATACTGCTGCTATAGGCATTAGATTTCTAAAGATATTATCTTAATTCTAGTGGGAAATTTTTTTTTATGATTTGATGTTCATGTTTACATACATTTGGTTATGTTTTCAAATTAATGAAATTTGTTTCAGATTTATTTAATTGTTTTAATTAAATAATAGTCCCAAGATAATTTATGTCATTCTTATAGGTCATCAAGTACGTGACTTGATCATGAAATCTTATGAGTAAAAAATGACATAAGTTAGTGAAGTCCCTAGTCAAGGTTATTAATATGGGACATTAATACCGCGAATGACTAGCATGTGAGGTGACTGATGACTAAATTTCGTGAAGTCATTGATATGTTGTATTAAAGTCAATCACATAAATATGTTTTGGAGAACACAGTATTGGACTGACCCACTATGAGAACTCTACAAGATTGTTATAAGAGTGTCATAAGAGTTTCTCATCACAACTATAGAGTGTAATTCTTTGACCTGAGTTCATCATGATTTCTTATACATGGATTGGTATGTTTTGACTCTGTCAAACGTCAGCCGTAAAAGGTGATTATAAAGACAGTGATTGGGCGTACTATGAATTGTGTAAGGAACAGGGATGGAACAAGATGAGATTTGTCCCTCCTATATAACAGGAGATAAGTATCTTTGGGCCTATCGAAGATTTGATACTGAGAAATGCATGGCCGTGCTCAAACGAGGTGAAAGTCAGTCGTTTGCTTAATCAGTATAAATCGGAGTTTGATAAACGTGATCTAGCTTGATAAGGATGATAAATTTTCTTGCTTTATGCTGAGATCGAGATACAGAGACAAAGGGATTATAGGAATAGATGATTCCAGTACAAGTGGGAGATTGTTGGGAATGTCCTGAAATCATTTGTACTTTAATCTTGTTAAAGTTAAAATATCGAGGTTTAATAATCGTATAATATTAGATGGTTATAATGTTTTGCTAGAAACCACTTATAACTTATGAGCCTGAAAGCCCATTACTAATATCATACGATCCTACAGGGTTACACACCTAAACAAACTAGATTATTATATAATTGGGCCTAATATAGATTAGACCAATTAATATTAGGTTTTACATATAATATATATATATATATATGTTTGATGTATATATATGTATATATTGAAAAGAGGAAATAACCCATTAAAATGAGAATTGTTTCACGAACACACATATTCCTTATTTGATAAGGAATTACTTGATCCACAAGTAATTGTATCCTTATGTGATAAGGAAATAATCATTCCTTATAAGAAGGAATTGTGTGACGTGAAGAACAGATGAGAAGACAATTATCTTTGTCTCATAGTAAAGAAAACCTAAGAAAGACAAGTTCGTGCGACGAACGTTTGTGATCGGATCTAAACGGCGCTAGTACCCCGTGTCGAATCCAGTTTATGCGAGTGTGGATACCAGTAGAGGCACAACACTTGGAGTGCTAAAATCCTCGAATCTTTTGGCCCATCTTTCCACTGCAAAATATCCAGGTATATTCGAAACCATATAACTTAGATCTAATTTAGTATTTGCATGAATTCTGGTAATGAAATTCGTAATTAGAATTTATAAATCGTTATAAACCAGTACGAATTCCAACAAAAACAACACTAAAAATTTTAGATATAATAAATAAATTGGAGATGAGTTCCAATGAGAATTCAACTTCAAGTAAAAATATTGAAGTTATATTTTAGTACATTATCTTAATTGTATATGCATAAGTTTATGTAATTAGTAATTTATGATATTATTGGGACCATATATTTACATTGGATTTATAAAAATTTTGTATATTATCTTATCGAATTTTGTTAATTTTAACACTGGTCCAACCATGAACCAGCAAAATTTATTATTTTATCGTGTTTATTATTTATCGAGTATTAATTTTTAGAGGTTTTACTTTATATCCAATCACTATATTTTCATTTATTTACTATTGTCTCCATAAATCCAAACTGAAGATGTAGCTGCTTGGTGACCAAGTTTTTGGCGGTGAAATTCAATAATCTTTTTTTTTGTATTTGCGGTTACATAGAAGACAATGCGGTTAGAAGCAATCAAGTAAAAATAATGAAACAATTATGGAGAATCGCTGGTTCTCTAGAAGTTCTCCCTCACCCTTGGCCTCGGCTGGTAGTCTCAACCTGCCGCCGCCTCTCCCACCAGATCCTCCTGATTTGGTTCAGTTCCCTCCACTCTCCTCTCCCCAGGTCACCCATGCCTCTTCTTCTTAATCTCATCCTCTTACTGGGCTCAGGTCCACTGCTTCCGCTCATATGGTAGCAGTGGCTCCTCTTTCAACTGGTGATGATTCTCTGTCTTCACCTTCTATTTCAATGGTGGATCATGTTCCCTTGATGATTCTCACTCAGATTCAATCTTCTACAGTAAATCAGAATCATAAATCTGGTTTATCTCATGTAGCTACTGTTCATGAAGAGTCCAAATCTATGGATGCTCAACCCTATGAGGAAGAAATTGAAGGGCTGCTTGGTGCTAAGCCACCTTCTTGCCCTCTTGCTGACTCTCCAGTGGAGAATACCTATGTTAATCCCATTTCTGAAGAAACTGGTCTTCACACCGAGTTGCCTCAGGCCACTGCTCAATCCTGGGCTGAAAGGTTGAAACACTACGGATAGGACTCTCTGTAGACTAGCTCCAGCTTCAGTATCTCTTACAAGGAAACCTATGATCAAAATTCTAGATGCAGTATTCAAACGTGGGGCTGAAAGGTTGAGGCTATTTCCTACGTAAACCTCCTTCCTACCACCTAATCTCAAGTGTGTTGAACCATATGTGGGGAAAACATAAAAAGTTGGAAAGTCATGTTAATCATGGTGTCAGAACAATGTTGATAAGGTTACCTAATGATGTTATACGCCAAAAGGTTCTGAAAAAAAATTATGGCATGTTGACCATTCCATGTTCCATGTAGCTCAATGGGGTTCTTACACAGGAAACTCTCCTTTGGAGTCGTTTCCACTATGGACTCACTTGAAAGGTGTTCTTTTTGATTTGATGACTCAAGAAAGGTTGAGCTTAATTGCGGGCCTGGTTGGGAAACCTAAAGAGAGAGATGACTACCCAATCAATTTGGTTAGCTTAAGTGTTGCTCATGTGAAAGTAGAAGCTAACCTAACCAAACAGTTACCTGAAGTGGTTGAAGTTGAGAGAGAGGATGGTTCAGTTGTAAATGTTTATGTTGAGTATCCTTGGCTACCACCTACATGCTCTCATTGTCATTAGATTGGGCATATCATTCGATATTTCCCTAAGGCTACTCGTGAGTGGATCCCTAAGGCTGCTAAAGTTCCCCATGATCATACTTCTGTATTTGGAAATCCAAATACAAACACAAGTGCACCTACTATTGAAATGGATCTGAATGCAGATGAGAAGATGGATTGTACCTCATCACATATATATTGTACAGAAGTGATCTCTGCTGACCTTGGCCTTGGACAAGCTTCTGTTACAGATGGATTGGTCTCTAATCAGGTTATGCCTGGATCTAATAACCTGGTGAGTGTTGTTGATTTGACTACATCATCTCATATGTCTCTTGACGCACATCCTGGTCTAAACTCACCCATTCAGTCTACTGTGTTATTGGCTATAGCTGAGGATTGTAACACATCTCATGAACCCATATCCCCTACCCTTACAAATTGTATCCTTTCTCTTCCTGCCTCAGGTACATCTCAAGCTACTCTAACTATCTCACCTGTTAAAAGATCCACCCCTTTCAAACCCCTCATACCATCCTATAAAAAACCACCACTACCTTCTCCTTCCGCTACTCACCCTTCTGGTGATATCCCTTCTAAACAAGAATCCTTCACTTACTCAAATCTCCCCCTCTTTCATGGGAGTAACTACCATAAACCATTTTTGACCTTAAACACTATCCCTGCTGAGGGTTCTCTTCTCCTTGAAAAGTCATTTTCTCTAAACTTATGAATCCTATACTTTTTTTTTTTGAATGTCTGTGGTATAAATGACATGGACAAGCACAAACCATTCTCTAAATGGCTTAAATCCAACAAACCTTATATTGGTGCTATTTTGAAAACTCAGGTTCAAGAAACAAATTTGAATCAAATTATGACACAAACATGTCCTTGTTGGAGTTACTTCTCTAACCATGCCTCTGATGCTTCTAGGAGAATTATTATCATCTGGAAAGCCCATATGGATGTTGTTGTTCTCAACCAATCTAGGCAATCCATTACCTGTCAAGTTACAGTGGCCATGAGATTCAGCTTTGTATTTACGGCTGTGTATGCTTCGAATGTAAGAGTTGATAGAGCTGCCTTGTGGAGTGAACTGGTGGATTTGTACCAAAATCTGAATCTGGAAAACCAAAGCTGGCTAGTGGAAGGTGATCTGAACCAAATAACACATTTCTCAGAGAATTCTAACCCTTTTTGGGACCATTTAACTCCTGAAATGATTGAGCTAAAGGATGTATTCACTACAATTGGGATTGAAGATTTGAGGTTTCAAGGCTTTTTCCATACTTAGACTAATAAGAGATCTGAGGGTCTTGTAACTAAGAAGTTGGACAGAGCATTGGTTAATGATAAGTGGTGCACGACCTTTCCTTATAGTTTGGCTACCTTTTTTGCTCATGGGTTTTCAGATCACTCTCCTTGTGTGGTTCAACTATCATGTCCCCTACCTTCTTTAGCATCGAAGCCTTACAAATTTTTCAACTATCTAGTAAAGTATCCAGATTTCCTATCTACTGTGGAAGCTGCTTGGTTTAATTGTGGATTCCAGGCGACAAATCTCTCTACTCTTTGTGTTAAGCAGGAATTGATAAAAACTTCTCTGGAAACCATGGATCATGAGAACTTCTCTGTCATTCAAAAGTGAGTAGAGGAAATTTACCTTCAGTTGCAGGCTGTCAACTTTCTGCTATGGCTAATCCTTCCCAATCATCTTTCCAGGAGGAGAAAGACATACATGCTAAATGGGTATTCTTATGTGAGATAGAAGAATCCTACCTGAGGCAAATATCCAGAATCAATTGGTTAAAGGAAGGATATCATAATTCAAGATTTTTTTCACAGAGTTGTAGCTGCAAGGAATGCCTATAATTCTATTAGGGCTCTTACATTAATGGATGGTACAATTACTGTGGATGCTGAGGAGATGGGAAGGGCAGTTATGGATTACTTCCAATCTATCCTAGTACCGGATACTATGCCTTATTTTTCTACCACTCTCCAATGGTTTAGAGATCTCCAACCTTTCAGGTGCTCATATGCATTGCAGGATCAGATGATCTCTTACCCCACAGATGCTGGGATTGTGATGGTCCTTACAAAGTTGAATCCTAATAAGACTGCTGGTCCAGATGGCCTAACTTCTGCTTTCTATAAAGTTGCTTGGCCAGTGTTGGGACAAGAATTCCTAAATGCAGTCAAAATGTTCTTTGTCACATGATTCCTTCTTAGAGCAACCAATGCTACTACACTAGTTCTGGTTCCTAAGAAGCCAGGAGCAACTACTATCTCTGATTATATACTAGTTGCATGTTGTAATACCATCTATAAGCTCATCTCAAAGTTGCTGGTTATGAGGTTAAAGCCTACACTTCCTCTTCTAATATTTCCTAATCAGACTGCCTTTGTTAAAGGTAGGCTTCTGCTGGAAAATACACTACTGGCTTCTAAGATAGTTTAAGGCTATCACAGGAAAGGAAGACCTCACAGAATCAATATAAAGGTTGATATTGCAAAGGCTTTTGATTCATTGAGATGAGAATTCTTGTTTAAATGTCTTAAAAGTCTACAGGTTCCAGAGTTCTATTTAAGATGGTTAGAGGCTTGTGTCTGCACTTCCTTCTACTCTATGGGGTTTAATGGCAGCATATACGGGTATTTCAAGAGAGAGGTATGAGACAAAGAGATCCCATGTCTCATACTCTATTTGTGATTGCTATGAATTGTCTATCTTATATTCTCAACAAGGCAGCTTCTGATGGTTTGTTTGGTTATCATCCTATGTGCGGAGATGCAAAGCTAACTCATATATGTTTTGCGGATGACCTGCTAATATTCACTGAGGGTACTCTGGACTCTGTAAAGAACATACTTCTGGTCTTAAGGGAGTTTGAGCAGAAATCAGGGATGGCTCTAATTCATTGACAAGACATATTTTTTCTCTGCTGATATTTCTGATGTTCTAGTAAATCAGATCAAAGAGAAAACATGTTTATCTAACGGTTCCCTACCTATAAGATACCTTGGAGTTCCTCTATGTTCCAAGAAACTTACCATTCATGATTGCGCAGGTCTGGTCTAATCGGTTAAAGGCAAGATGAATGCTTGGTCTTCTAAAGCCCTCTCCTTTATTGGTCATCTCCAGTTGCTGAATACGGTCATCACATGCATAACCAACTCCTGGTCTAACTCCTTCATCCTGCCAAAAGGGGTAACATATGAGATCAACTTCTTATGCGGTAAATTCCTCTGGAAATGACACATTGAAGGGAAAGGGACCGCTAGAGTTTCTTGGGAGACTATCACCAAAAGGAAATTTGAGGGATGATTGGGGGTGGGGGACTTATGTACCTGGAACTCAAAATGTGTATTGAAAATAATGTGGATCCTTTTCTTTAACTCTTCTTCTATCTGGGCTGACTGGTATATTAGAGAGGTGTTAGAGGGCAGCATAGATAACTTCTGGGTTATAAATACAAAAAACAAACACTCTTGGATGTCTAATGAACTAATAAGACAAAGAGAAACTGTGTTCCCTTGGATGAGACTAAAGATTGGGAATGGTGTATGATACTTCGTCTGGTACTCTAACTGGTCTCCGTTTGGATGTATGGATGTTTTCCTTGCTACAGAAGGCCCTACCAGAACTGGAATTTCTCGGAATTATACTATTGCGGACTTGTGGGTGGATGGTTCTTGGTCACTTCCTCCTGCTAGGTCAGACAAACAAGTTATGATACAAAGCTTTCTTTCAACTATTGAATTATCGGATCAGGAGGATATCTTGGAGTGGTGCCCTAATGATAGATTGACTACTCGGTTTGCTACTGGTGAAATTTACAATATGCTAAAAGGGTCTGAACCTCAAGTTACCTGGTTTAAGGAGATTCGGTTCCCATCGGGCATCCCAAGGCATATGTTCTTTTGCTGGCTTGTCACTCTGAATTGTTGCCCAACAAAAGACAGGATGATCCGCTGGGGTCTATAGAATGATCTGGTATGTGTCCTTTGTCGGAATGGCTTGAAGTCTCGATCACATCTCTTCTTTGCTTGCGACTACAGTTGGACAATATGGGAACCATTAGCTCGGAAACTGCACTACAACACTCCGAGAGATTGAGATGCTCTGCTAGTCTCTCTACATGCTGCAACTGGCTGTAAAGCCTCGAGGAGACTATTGAGGTTGGCTTTCTAGGCTTCTATATACCTTGTCTGGAGGGAGCGGAATGGACGAATACATCGACAAATCTTCAGATCGGCATAATCAATTTTAAGGGAAGCAACTCTTCTGATTAAGAATCAAATCTCAAGCCTCCGTGACATGCAACTTGCTCTGGCTTCTTCTATGACGCAACTGTGGCTCACCAATTGAGGATCATGTTGATCTTTCATCCCCCTCACACTGGACTTCTCTCCTCTATCTGATTGTGAATTTCCACTAAGCAATGAAGAATCTCTTCAAATCTCGCATTCTCCATGGTTTGGACAAATCTCGATGGTGTAATTGAAGCGCCTGTTGGCCTTATGGGCCATGGGCTTTGTTTCGTTTTTGGTTCTGATTTAAATGTATTTTGATATGAGCATTGTTGGGGTCGGTTTTCACCCCATCGAGATCAACTGCTGAAAATACTAAGTATGGAAAAAAAGCCTAGCCAAATGAGTGTAAATCCTAGCCAAGAAAGCACAGATTTCTGGTTCAACATCAGCCATAACCAAGGCTCGGCGACAGAGGCAAGATGGAGACGAGCCAAACATTGGCTCAGCGATAGAGGCAAGATGGGGACGAGCCAAACACTTGGCTCGGTGACAGAGAAAAGCAATGACGAGCCAAACACTTGGCTCGGCGACATAGGCAAGATGGGGACGAGCCAAACACTTGGCTCGCCAAATATTTGGCTAGGCATCAGGAAGAAGTAAGTGATGAGCCAACGTTTGGCTAGGCATGAAGAAGTAGGCGACGAGCCAACATTTGGCTAGGCATGAAGAAGTAGGCGACGAGCCAACGTTTAGCTAGGCATGAAGAAGTAAGCGACGAGCCAATGTTTGGCTAGGCATCAGAAAGAAGTAAGTGACGAGCCAACGTTTGGCTAGACATGAAGAAGTAGGTGATGAACCAACGTTTGGCTAGGCGACGAGCCAACGTTTGGCTAGGCATGAAGAAGTAGGCGACGAGCCAATGTTTGTCTAGGCATGAAGAAGTAGGCGACGAGCCAACGTTTGGCTAGGCGACGAGCCAACGTTTGGCTAGGCGATGAGCCAACGTTTGGCTAGGCATGAAGAAGTAGGCGACGAGCCAACGTTTGGCTAGGCATGAAGAAGTAAGCGACGAGCCAACGTTTGGCTAGACGTCAAGAAGAAGTAAGTGACGAGCCAACGTTCGGCTAGGCGACGAGCCAACGTTTGGCTATGCATGAAGAAGTAAGTGACGAGCCAACGTTTGGCTAGGCATCAAGGAGGAGCGGCGACGAGCCAAACTCTCTGGCTCGGCATCAACCAATAAGCCAACATGTTGGTAAACCAACAAACGGTGACGAGCCAACATGTTGGCGAACTAACAAACGGTGACGAGCCAACATGTTGGCGAACCAACAAACGGTGACATGCCAACATGTTTGGTGGCGCGCCAAAATATCATCGACAATCCAAACAGGTGATGGGCTAAACACGTATCTAGACGAGGCAAAGAGATGACGAGCTGGATCCTCAGCGACCAAGCAAAGCAGCAAGCCCAATATCTTGTTTGGCCGAGGATACAAGCCACAAAAGGCTGGTGAACTGAGTTAGCAAGTCAAAGTAAGAAACCCACACCTAAACAGACTTAGACAAGCCAGAGAGGAAAGGGAAATCCAGAAGAATGAGGAAGTTTTCCTTTCTCGTTTAGTAAGAGGCCTAGCCGACTTATTCGTATATAAATAGACAATGTACCTCTTTGTAAAGGAGATCCGAAAATTAACCTAGCAAAACACTTATTACTTTGCAACAGCTTTCGAAACAGCTAAGATAATAAAAACCATCTTTGGATTTCTGTTTTTGGTTTCTTTACATAGAAGTTTGTCGAATCCCTAATTTTCCCTTACCAAATTAAATTGTGCGAGTTTCGACTTCCACAAACATAATATGAAAACTACTTAGCCAATTGGATTAGGTCCTGTAAAACTTTTATTTTCCTGCAATTTCAATAGAATAATTTTTTTCAAAAAAAAAATAATAACGATTACAAATATTTTCGATTAATAACATATCAACAGTTAAATAATAAAATAAATAAATTAAACTAAAAACAATCGTTTTTATTTATGTAGCTAATGAACCATATAATTTTTGAGGCAGTTGGAATCTTCTTTTAATCTTTTTAATCGGTCCAAATAATGCACAGTCGTTAATTTAAATCATTTTTACGAACCGCCAAAACCAATCCTCTTACTCGTTAGTACACAAATAAAGCGATTAGTCTCCAACATCAACGGAAGATAACGAGTCAAACTTGATATGCAAATGAAGCTTTTGTATAAATAAAGTTCATTTTAACATAAATGTATTCATGAATATATATAAATCAACTTAGTTTTTTTTTTTTTATATAAACCGTGAGAGTTCTAGACCTTCGACTCATAATCTTTTTCGGTATTTGGAGTCAGCCTTTAGATATTTCAATTTAAAGAATAACCTTCAATTCAAAATAAATTTGAATTCGGAACACAAAAAAATATCTTTTTTATATTACCAATAGGTTGGCACCCTTTTGGTAATTTAGTTTTGATTGAATAATAATAATAATAACCATGCGGTAGTTTGTAAAGATATTAATATTATAAAATTTGGTCAGTCGAAATTTTACCAAGTGGTGATGACTTAGTGATAAAATAGTTAAGAGAAAAAAGTAAATTCTTATAACCTGAGTTTGATTCCCCAGGAATACTTTCACTTCTATTTGGCCAGTCGAAATAATGCTATATTTTAGGCTTATTAGAAAATCCGGTGAGTGGACAACTCGACGATGACACTCATTCTGAAGATTAGTCGGATGGTAAAAATTTGGATCATTCCTGATTATAAAAAACAATATATATATATATATATAATTTACAATAATAGATGGCATGATTTATATATATATCGCCGAAAATCTAGTTAAATCAGTGAGGCGATTGCACGAGAAACAAAAATCTAAGAACACAATCAATGTGAAAATTGAGAGGAATGAATAATGCGTGTAACATCTCTAAAATACTAATAATATTTATAAGAAAAGAGGATTTTTTTGATATGTTGTATTACTTCGTCTGGTGATGAAATGATGGATCAAAGGGACACGTTGGAGGCACGCTAAGGCCGAAGCGGAAATAAAGAAATCAAAATCAGGCTTTGCAGTTGCAAAGTTGACATGCCTGTCACCTAATCCATCATCACCCGCGCTTCTTTTCTTTCCCATCATATGTCACCCCCCGTAGCAATATCACCTTCTTGTCTCCCCCTTTTTTTTGTTTTCATATTTGTTACTACTAGTCTTCTGTCTCTATAAACAAAAACAGAAATTTGATTTTTTTTTTTGTTGTTATATAGGATGATCTAAATTAGGCCTGCCTATTATGAATAAATGATGGGTAATAGTGGGTAAAGATCAGATAACAGTATTTGGAATATCGAAAATTACTATCCAAATAGATAATTCAAGAGTTCAAGAGTAGGAGACACATAAATAAGGGTAATATAGATAGTTAAAATTATTATCGAATGGATAATATTGATAATTAAAATCGCTATTTAAATGGATAATTATGGATAATAAATTTTGAGATAATTTTTGTAGATAACTTTAAAAAGATGGATAATTTTTAAAAATGATATAAAAATGATTTCCAAAATTATCAAATAAATGATGTTTATCTTTTTATATATAAAATTTAAATAAATTTATATAATTTTAAAAATTTAATTACATAAATAGGTAATCGGACACCCGGGTAATTATCTAACCCTTAATTTTATCCGTTAAAATAAATTATCGTTATCCAAATAGATAATATCAACTATCTTTATTCAAAAGAATCGGATAATTTAAGTCGAATAAAGATATAGTTGGATTACCCGAACCCATTGCCTAACCTAAATGATATAGATTGGTACACATTTTGCATGTAAGAATTTTGCGTTATCAGGTGATATATGCTTTTTGACTAATATTAAAGGTAGATATATTTATTGAGAAAATCTTGTTTACCGGATTTTTAATTTTAATTAAAAAGTTCAAGATTCAACTTGTTTCGTAATGGATTAAATGACACACCATCTGCTCCGACTATTCAATGCATAATAAATTTTTTTTCCAATGAAAATAGAATTCAAAGATGAATGAATTAATATTTTACCTTGAAACAATTATCACTAAACTACCACACATTTAGTCAAATAAAAAAAAAATTCTAGCTATGGTTAATACTTAATAGTGTTATTAAATATATATATATATATATATATATATTTTTCGAATGCCTAACATAATTCTTTTTTTTTTAGAAAGGCGTAACATAATACTTCTTTCTACAAAACTGATTAATGTATACATACTTGATTATTAAAAAACACTTTAAACTACCATTAATACATATTCTAGAAGAGTTATGTTGAAAAATTAGGTCAAATAGCCCAAAAAAAACCAAACAAATTAAGCCAATGTCCATGTAAACCGAAAATGACCATGGCACATATATTACACACACTTGTATCCTTTTTTTTTTTTTCTATCCTTCTATATTTCATGTGTAGTTCTAAAATGTGTAATTTTTTCTTTTGCTTCCACCTCCTCATATTAATTGACAATCTTGCAATTTTATTAAAAAAAAAAATTTTGGTTTGGCGTTGAATTTTTAAAACGAAAATAAAAATGGATATGTGTACATTCGACTATTTCTAATATATTTCTCTATTTTCTATTTTTTAAAAATAAAAAATAGCATTCTTCTATTTTTACTCTAATATTTTTCTCTATTTTAGAAGAATACTATTTAATTTTCTATTTTAGAGTAACATTCATTTATTTCTTTCTCTAAATATAGAAAAAAAAAATATTTTTTTATTTTAAAGTTAGATATAGAGGTGGGATAAAATATATTTTATTCTAAAAGTGTAGTAACTCATAAACAAATAGAGAAACTTTTGCTTTGAGCTACAGATTTTGCGGGGCAGTGCTACGACAATGGGACTCACTGCTTCCGCTTATGCCGGTCAACTTTGTATTAGTTTTGTTTAAATTTATCTACTAATAATTAATAACAAATTAACAAGTAGTAATCACTACAATTAAGCCACAGCCGTAGGATTGAGTAATCTGCTTAACAAGACAAACAAATAATCGACAGGTGTCCACATGCCTTTGACTAGCGCACGTGTCTTACGATAAGTCAAAAGGTCGGGTGCATGCGATCATATGATACATCACGTGTGGGTATCCTATGTATGTAGGACACGTGTTGAGAACTACAACTCCATATATGTAAGTACTTGGTTCAAAGAACAAATCCACAATTGGTAATAACAGAATCTTAATTATTCCTGTCATAAACTCTCTAGGTTTAGGCCCAATTAGAAATAGGCTTTAAGCTTGCTTAGCCAAAATTTTCTAGACGCGTGACTTCCTCTCGCGATCCTCGCGAGTCGGACTCTAATCGTTGGAACAAGCACGTGAGCGACATCGAAAGAACAAACTTTTGTTGTTTTGTCAACACAAAAAGAACACAAACTTCACAAGTGAGAAAAAAACACCATCTTTATTTGCTACAAACATTACTGGTTTGCTATTTATTATCAAGCCACAACGGTGTCATTTAGGCAACAGCAACCGCCTCTGCCGCCACCGCCGCAACCGCCGCAACCGCTAGCGTTTGCTGCTTTGCAATGACCATGTCTCCACATTGACCGCTACAGCCACCACCGCAACCGCTAGCGTTTGCTGCTTTCACCATGTCTCCGCATTCCCCATTACAGCCACCACCGCAGCCGCTAGCGTTTGCTGCTTTCACCATGTCTCCGCATTCTCCATTACAGCCACCACCGCAGCCGCTAGCGTTTGTTGCTGCTTTCACCATGTTCGAGCATTCACCGCCACAACCGCCGCTACAAAAGCTGCCTTTTTCAGGAGCTACAATAGCAGCTGCAGTCTCCATATTCGCAGTGTTTGCCTTCATCTTATTTTCTAGCGCAGCTACATGTTTAGTATCCTCGTTTAATCCATTAGTTTTAAGGCTTTCGTGTTGTGCCACTCTGGCTGTGGCATTAAAGCCATGGAATCCTCCTTTCTTCATAACATTATTGAGTATGAAAGCAGATACAATTCCAGGCAAAACCAACCAATTCTGCTTCGCCTGCATATCGAATAACAGAGTCAAAATGATCATGGCTAAGGCGAAAGACAAAAAAAGTTAAATTCCGGGTTAAATCAAACTTGCCTCAATGGAACCAAATCTTAAATCCAACAATCCCACAGCTTTCCCATATGGATGTTCCTTGGAGAATTCCACAAGGGTCATGAAATCTTGATCACTTCTAAGGTTTGAACAATGTTTTGGTTCATAATCCTGCTTTCTACCAGAGAAAACTTTCACCTGTAACCAATATAAAAAAAAACATTCCATCATCGAAGTAAATTACATTGTCAAAACAAGAAGATTAATCTCTTTTTTTTTGTTTTTTGAGAGGAATGGCGGAATATACCACTCGAGTACCCAACAGCTCAAATAGCAGATTATCGGTGTTCGTTTGCTTAAGTGACCATTCCGAGTCCAACAAAGACCAGAAACTGCCATTATACTCTGCGAGCACACGAGTTTTACCAGAGTTTACCACACCAATCACTTGTCTTTGAGCAGTGTGGTCATCTTTAAGTGCTGCTCCATCACTACAGTTCATTAAACACATCAAAACATGCACACAAAAAGTAGTAGCTTTAAAGCACACGATAATATATGGATTGATCTAGAAGAATGTAAAATCATGCATATAAGTATATAACCGGTTTGAGTTATCATAGGAGAATTAATGAATGTGTTTATTTTGCAAGAGAGAATGTTGTCTATCATGCATACCTCATTTGGAGTCTGATCACTTCGGTTTGGGTTTCATCAACAATTTGTGTTGAACTTTTAGCACGATGGGACTTTCCAATGATTGGAAAGAAGCAAGAGCCTTTGCACGATGGTCTCGGCTGAACCATGCGCAAGATAGATGGACTGCGGTTTGGTGGGGTAAATGAGACAGCGACTCGCAGGCTTATGGGTCTCGGATCTACTTTACCTTTACTGGGTGTTAACTCCAACCATTTCTCGACAGAGAGTTGAGTAATAGCTGGAAATAGAAACTCCTTTAGTGACAGAGAAGCAAAACCTAAGTTTTTAGGCTCCCTCGAAACTGGTATCTTAGAAGGTGAAGATGAAATAAGTTGGAAACAAAGCTCTCCAGTAGGTTCACACTGGAAAGAAGCAACTTGCTTTTCCCCAACCTCGGATAAAATGGTCAGTCTACGTTCAGCATTGAAAAGAGAATCAGGCTGAGTTTTAGTAAACACAACCGAGAGCTTTCCTTTATATCCATCTGGTAAGTTTCTAACCCCAATAACCTCCAAGAGAACCTGCAGGATTTAAAAAAGGAACATAGAACTGCAATTAGAAACCAGATGAAAAACGGGGGAAAAAAGAATTTTGCGGATAATAGAAACTACCTCAACAACTTCAACCTCTCGAAATTGGATTAAATTCTGGAAATCCTCTTTTGCAGTTGGTTCTTTGGCGAAAACATCAGAAGCATAAGGAGAAGTTGTGACAGGTGCAGGTGTACTGCCTCTATACATTGCACCGGCTTTCCAGTACCTTGTACCAAATGTCTCTTCCCATTGTGCAGTAGTCTTAGAAAAACCGGTATCGAGCTTCTTACCTTTGCCTCTGTCAGAGTCTGTGTCATCATGCTCCAACACCTTACCAATGAGCTTCTCCAAATCATTACAGTAAGAGACAGGTTGGAGCTGATGTGTGTGCCAGATAAGGTCAACATCATAAGTCGGAACAGTAAACCGTTTTAGAGACCTTTCTCTGTTCTTCTTAATCAGATAGAGAAACCCTTTATATCTAGCAACAGCTTCTTGTATAAAAATGTCATTGTTTACATGGGATCTTGAAACCTGTGGCAAGGAACAAGAAATCAACAGAATCAGAAAAGATCCAAAATTGTGATTGTTATGATTTAACGACAAATCATTCTAAAGTTAATTATACCTGGTAGTAAAATGGGCTTTGCCTCTTAACAGCTGAAACTAGATCATATTTGGTGCATTTCTCTAAATTTGAAGATTTTTCAGAGATGTCCACCGAGTCTACTTCATCCAAGTCTAGGTCATAAGGTTCCTCGGGATACAATCTTTTCCATAAATCCTCAGTTTTTGATTTGCAGTTCCCATTTACGGAAGATACAACTCCAGAATTGTCGAGAACTCTCCCGAAAAGTTGCTCACAGTCAGACTTATACCTCACCTGGATTTAAACATGATGAGAAAATTACTCAAAACATCCAACAACAAATATAAGGTTTTTGCCTATCGATAATACGGCTAGGACATGTTCCGTTTAGCTTACCGGATTAAGCCTGTGACAATGCCAAATCCATTCACAATCAAGAGGAGGGACCAAAGGCCCTTCACTAACAGATGACTCAGAGTATTTGGCAAGCAAAGGAAGCCAACAAGCATTGTACCTGAAATCACCAAAACCACTTACATTTACCAACTCTGAACAATTAACAACCCATCAAGCTATGCGAAGATGGTCCAAAATAAAAAAAAGATTCACTCATCTGAACAAAGAAAGGATCTACTCATGAGATTTGACCTGTAGATGGCTCTTTCAAGTGCAGGGCCATCGTAGAGCCATCGATTCCTATCAACAGTTTTGAGGAACTGAAGCTGTTGCTTGGCTGCACCAAATAAGTCAACGCTTATCTCTATTTTCTGGGCTTCAATCCACTCCAATTCTTCATCTTTCTCTTTATCCATGACTTCAATTTCACCTTCCAAAACGATCAAAAAAAATCCTATTAATTTGCAAACGGAGGAGCAAATCAAATATGTGACCACCGACTTTTTAGACCCAATTCAATTAAAAAAAAAAAAAAACCTTAAATTTGATCATCGTCTACTCAATAACATAAGCCTGTTACGTATCTACGTATTTGGGAAGATCTTGTGCAAGGGAAAAATCAGTAATCTCAGATCAAAACGAAACAGAAGCGGCAAGTAGCATAAGGAGCTAACGGAAACCTCACCTCCGATCGCCGGACACTTCACTTCTCCGCCGGGAATTTAATTCCGATGAAAGGCTGTTATTTTGATTTTCTTGTCTGAGACTCATGAGAGGAAAGGCTTGCTGTACTTAGGCCTGCCCATTTTGGATCTGGTATCCTGACCCAACCCTTACCCGCCTCAAATTACCCTAAGTTTTCGGGTAAGGGTAAGCGACAAAATCTGTTTGGATAATGATAATTTATTTTGACGGGTAAGGATAAGGATCGGGTAATTATTTAGGGTACCCAATTACCCGTTTGGGTAATTGAAAATTTTAAAAATTAAAATTTAATATAATTAGTTAAATATTAGCTAAATTTCCTAAAGCTAAATTTCCCAAATCAGTCAAATTTTAGTTTTTCCGGGCAAAAAAAAAGTGAATTAGTTTTTGCGGCAAAAAAAAAGGTAAAATCACTATTGTTATTGTTTTTTGGATAGTAAAATACATTTTTGGATTAGGCTTTAATTTGATAATCAAATTGTTTTTTGGATAATGACTTATAGTTGCAGGAGTCTTGTAAAAATCAACTTATATATGTATATGCAACTTTGGCGTTACGAAGACTATTTTTTAATTTTTATTGTGTTTGTTTTAAAAATATTAATCTAAATACTAAATTATCCGGATTACTCGAATTATCCGAACATTACCCGTTTTATTGAAAGTTCGGGTATTAATCGGGTATTGATTTTAGGTACCCAAATTACCCTTACCCTACCCGATACCCGAATTACCCGACCCTTATTTTTACGGGTATACTTTGGGTAATAATTTTAAATACCCGAACTACCCGTATCCGATCTTTACCCGCTATTACCCGACCCAATACCCTTAATGTGCAGGCGTAGCTGTACTTATAACGACTTGAACCTGTACGATCACAAGCGAGTATTTAAATGACAAAAGTACCCCTCAATACTATATTCGTTTTATACTCTCGCGAAAATGACAAAAGTGAAACCGCCAACAATAATGAAAAGACTCGCGACTTGTCTTGCCTCGAGACGGAAACTTGTAAGTTTTATACTTTTACGCATCGTTTAGACTTATCCGATTAATGTACTAAACCGGTTTAAACCATACTGGTTATCTAATGTCTAGTGTACCAAACCGTTATCAAATGGGTTTAAAGATCAACAATCTCACCTTGTGAGCAAGAGACATGTAGAAATTTATAATTTGTAAAATGCAGTACCGATTCTTCAAGCTTGGTCTTGATCTCACCAATGTCTTCTCCAGCCATTGATATCCTGAGGTCAGACACAGCAGATTCAATCTCAGACAGGAACTTCTCTCTGTACTCGCTCATCAAGCTACTCTCAACGCTGTATATGGCAAACCTGAAAACGAACATAGGGATTTCAATTCAGACAAAACAATAACTTAGAATCTGAAATGGTTAACGAACTCAGCTCTCGTTTTAGTTTTTTTTTTGTCACCTGAGCCCTTTTGTTTTTGTGTGTGTGTGGGGATAGTGGTGTTTTGGGTTGAAGATCAGATCCTACAATTCAATTATGTTTTCGGTTGTAGCTTTGTACAAAATCATACATTATGTTTTGGGGATGTCACAATGTTAATGATCAGATCATACAATTAAATCATGATTTGAGTTAGAGATCAAATAGCTTTTGGTTACTTGACTCTTTCGAAGCAACACAAAGCATTGTTTATCAATAAAGATCAATGAGGAATCTATATAGCTCCTTAGCCTTGGATAGGCTTCTCATCTTTCAATGGACAGAGATTCTTGTTCAAGAAAATGATAAATGATCCATAGACTACACAACTTTGTGGTTTAGCTACCGGAAAACAGCATAATCCTCAACAATGTCTTGTAAATTGGATGAATCTCTGAGTCTATTGGAATCTAACCACAGAATATAATGGAGGCAAAGATGATACTTGAGCTTGTTCGTCTCCTTCTTCCTCCATTGATGGAAAAGCAAGAAGGATTTGGGAATTATTTTGCCGGTAGTAACAATGGAAGACTGACTCCTCTACTAAATTTGCCATTTTAGCCTGCTCGAAGCGCCAGAAGATAAGAAGAACAAGAGTGTTTTACATTTGTTCCAGCTTTACTAGATTTCATACTAGAGAGATTGTAATAGATAAAGCAATTGTACAATTTTGAGACAATAAATGATGTAAGCAATGGATTTTTGGGAACCTCAAAAAGATTATAAAACAACAGCAGAAGGAAGCAAAACCATAAGAGTTATAACGAAATGATTTGGCATTCAAAAGATCTTAATGGACAGACAAAAATACAGTTTCGTAAATAGATTCATATTTTGAACTACTAGTTTACTACAGCTATGGGAAGAAAGAAAGAATGATTCGACCGTACACATTCAACGAAAGATGGTTCTTCTGATTAAGCCAAAGGCTCAGGCTCAGGCTCAGGCTCAGGCTCAGCTCCGATTTCAACAGACATGGCTATGCGTGTTTCACGTAGCAAACAGAGAAGGATTTGCTGTCGCGGTACTCACTTGGACCTCCAGCATTTCCAAGCGACGTTCCAACAGATCCAACTTCTCATTCAAAGAAGCTAACTTGCTCTTTGTGGTCGATTCTGAAACACACACACACAAGGAAATTACAGCCAGTCACAGACACTAATCGAAAGTTTCATGGTTTGATAATCAATTTGGCTCAAAAGAGAAAGTTTCATCAACACAAAACCAGCTGGAGTTAGAGCAGAGAAGATCAAAGACATCATTAGAAATGGATCTAAGAGCATAAAAGTCAAAAGGATGACAAGAAGATAACGCCCAAACGATTTTCTACCAAATTCGAACCAAATGCAAATGAAATCTGATCATCTCCACATAACAAAGCTGAAGTTTTGCATCTAACCCATCACCAAAATTAATCACCCAATCATCAAGAACCCTTCTTTGGCAAAACCCTAAAAGTTTCTAAATTTAGGATAGACGAAATTAACGGACTTGAAGCAACCAAACTCCAAAATTTCAAGAAACCCAACACAGAGAAATCAAAAGTAAAAACAGAGAGAGAGAGAGAGAGAGAGAGAGAGAGAGAGAGAGAGAGATAGAGAGAGAGAGAGAGAGAGGGGTTTACCGAATTGGACGAGGAATTCGAAGAGACGACGAACATTGAGAGAGATGTGTGAAATAAATTCTCGATTTTCCCAATCTGCTTGAACAGCGATTCCTACGTTTACTGCATTCGTAATCCCTCCTGCTTTCGCCATTATTAACCCAAATACTCTTCTTCTACAATACTCACAGATTTCAGATTTCTGCAGCTTTTTCAACCTTTTTTTAGTTTACCCTTTTTCGAATCAATCCAGCTGTGAAAATGATTGAGCAATCGATTAGAGAACAAGGGTCACCTCCTTTTTTTTTGTTTCTCAGAAAAAAGATTCTGAAATTTTATCTTCCTTTTCTTCGCAGGTTGTTTTTATGATTGAAGAAGATGAAGAAGTAGATTAGAAGAAACGGGTCTTTGATGAGAGAAAGAGAAAATAATGGGGCTAGAATGTAATTTCTGATTATATGAATATGTGAATGTGATGAGATTTTTTTTACATTTGGTGGGCCGGTTCGGTTTGATATTTTTTATATTTTTGTAGATTGCGTAGTTAGTGTTCAATCTTTTTCGTTCTCTTCAAATGTCACTATCAATTAAAGCTTGAACAATTCTTGCTTCTTCGTACATAGATTACTGTTACAACCAAAAGAAACGAAAATATATATACTATTACAACCAATCTTCTAATCTTTGAGTTTAAGATAAGACGTAGGTCAAGTGAATTACGTATTTCTATATGCTCATAAACTAAAGAATCAACCATCTCAAATGGTTTGATATTTGATGTGCTTATAACATTCCTGCAACATTTTTCAAAATTATTATTTTAAAAAATTTATGGACTTTCTAATCAAAATTAGCAAAACTAGCAATGAGCAAAAAAGTTCATATCCTTTGTATAATCAATATTGATTTCTTAATATTTTTGATGTCATTTCGAAAAAATCAACACCAACTTATTATATTGCTATGTTGAGATGCGACGGTTCAGAATCCAACTTCGAATCTAATAATAAAAAGATTTCGATTTGTTTTTCTATGTTTATATTATATCAAATTTAAACTCGGATGGTGACACAACAACATCATACTACAAACCATTAGACCACACATCTATATTAAAAATGTTTCGATTTAGAAAAATATAATTCAAAATGGAAATAAATAAAATTAGCTAGTAATTATTTTAAAAAATTCACGTCCACAAGATTTTGAATTATAGGGGCCTACAAAAATTCCATCTAAAGACTCCCAATAATATTGAGTCGGCCCTAGAAATGATGATTCGTCATATCAAATTTTATTGTCTTCTGGATTGGTTATGTTATACTCATTTGGGTTTACTGGACTATGATATTATGTTAAGTTTCATAGACTTTAAACTCAGAATCAATTGTTGATAAATGGAGAGACTCATATCATTTATATACTAGTGTTGGTCCATTCACATATTCGATTTTAGTGTATTTTCCTCATCATTCCATTTAAGTATTTTATAACCGCGGCGTAAACTCGGTCAATTCATACATTAAATACGGTCTGTAGTTACAATTTGTTTCGAGGTTTTTATTCCTCATGAATAGCTACTGTGGGGTCAAACTATCCGAGGGTCCAATCACTAGAGATGTCAATACGGGCTTAAACCCGCGGGCCAGACCCATATAGATCCGTGACGGGCGGGTCTGGACATAGATTTAGAAACCGCAACCCGCGACGGGCGGGTATGGACATAGATTTAGAAACCGCAACCCGCGACGGGCTAGCCCGCACGGGTTGAAAAAAATTGAGACCGCTATGGGTTGGACTACTTGGACGCGGGTTGTCCCTTTTGGTCAGTAGATGAGGATGAAGAATTTGATTGTGAAGAAGAGACATTACCATCTTTCCAATCCATTGTCGATGACGAAGATGAGAGTTCATGAAAAATCATGTTTGGTCTATTCTTGTTGCTTCTTGGATTTTAGTTTAAATCTTCAGTTTGAATTTCAAACAAAGAGACACGTTTTTCTTTGAGTCAAAAATTCTGTTTCGGTTTGGATTAAATGATTTTAAGTTTGGTATTTTGATAACTTTAAATTTCAATTTGGATTAAATTCTGTTTCAGTTTGATTTGGATGTATGATTTATTCTCACATTGCATGCGATATCCTCTTGCCTCTTCTTCACTTGCTTGAGATCATTATCAATTACATATATATGCTTCCACTTACAGAGACAATATTTATGAACAATTCAATTAAATATTTTAACCCAATTTTTTTTTTTGATAATGTTATTTGGAGGAAGCTGAACGTATTTGCATTTTTCTTCTTCTTCACATTTTAATATTGACTTACTAAGTAATAACTAACAAATAACAACATTCAACGACATATGTTTTTTCACAAACACGACCCGCGGGTTGGCCCGCTAACCCTGTAGACCATGCGGTGTGGGCCTGGATATAGATTTAGAAACCGCAACCCGCGACGGACCAGCCTGCACGGGTTAAAAAAAATTGAGACCGCTACGGGTTGGGCTACTTGGACGCGGGGTGACCCGTCTGATATCTCTACCAACCACTGGGGGGCAAGTCCCCTGCACACGTATCAAACACGTGAAAGTCCAGGGAACACGATAGGGGGATGTTCTCCGAAGACTCTCCGACGCTTAAGTCAGTAAAAAGATAGAGAAAAATGGACCACGGGATTGATGCGTCGGAAACCAGAAAGAAAATGGGGAACACGAAGGAAATGTGGTTAACTGGCTCCGGGCCCGAAGGAAGGATGGATCCACGGAGTATCTGTAGCTTTAGGGGGCACTTTAGTGGGTAAGAAAGTAAGAGAACATGTGTCTTTTTTGGAGGTAGTGACCAGAATGGTTAGAAGAGATGGTGATGTTAAACCCCAGAAGTGAAAAGAAGCTAAGGGTTTATGGAGTATTGGGAGATAAAAAGAGTAACGTTGGGTCAAGGAAAAGAATATGAGAGAAGAGAAAGAAGAAAGTTTGCAAGTGTTTAGAGAGAGAAGTTAAACGCGGGTAAACGTTCTCCTCTCTTGTCCTTGTGGAGAAAGGGGTGTTTATATAGAGAATACTTGACCCGGGTTAGTATACCAGGTTATTTGTTGGGTCAGATCTGGTTGCGTGGTCAAACATGGGCCAAACATGTTTCAGTTTGACAGGCTGCAAGGTCTGACGGGTTGCATAGTCTGGCAGTCTGTTGGCTCTGACAGGTCGCAGGGCCAAACATGTTGCAGGGCCAACGTGAGACACGTTGCTGGGTCTGACGGGTCACAGGGTCAACATGGATTAAGCTGATACGCTGCAGGGTCTGACAAGCTGCATGGGGGCATATAGTCCTTCCTATGCTTTTTATCTTCCCTAGGCACAAGAGTAGTCCTTTTCACATGTCACATGCATAAGGTAAATATTATATACCATTTGACTAATTCATTAAGGTTTAGAGGTGCAAGTGTATGTAACCCCAGTCTTATTAAAGATGATGATGCCCTTAAGAATTAGAGAACTTACATGGCCCTGATCCTGATACTCAGATCTGACTACGGTTACGGGATGCTAGACTACGGTTATCTAGCTACGGTTACAGGCTACTTGGCTACGGTTACGGGGTGCCGGGTGACGGTTGCGGGGTGCTGGACTACGGTTGTCTGACTACGGTTGCAGGCTGCTCGGCTATGCTTACGGGGTGCCGGCCTACGGTTGCGGGGTGCTGAGCTACGGTTGCGGGGTGTTGAGCTACGGTTGCGAGGTGTTGGACTACGGTTGCCTCGGATCCCACCGTCAGGGTCTGGACTGAAACTGTGGGTTTAAGTACCTGTGGAGACATATGGATCACTGCGAAACAAGACCCACTTATCTATATAATGGCCCATAAGGACGATCCGAACAACGATACTGAAGGACCCGCCTAAGCCAAAGGCACATGGCCTTAGGAGATTTACTTAACTCAAAGGGTATTATTTTATCCCCAACAATTTCTCCCTCCATTGTTCGAGCCCGAGTCGAGGGCTCGGGCGACAGATAGAATTGCTCTCTCCTTTTTTTTTTACAAGTATAAATGTTTCTCTGGAATTTCAACCTTAAACGCAGCCGTATGGCCATGCGCGTAAGACTTTCTTCCCGTTGTTGAGTTAGGATCACGATCCGTTGTTCAAACCTGAGTCAACAATTTAGGTTATGGATATATTTTTCTCTCTTCTTTTTTAAAAAAAAATTATTTCTCCGGGATTTCAACCTTGAGCGTAGCCTCACGACCAAGCACTCAAGATTTTCCTCCCATTGCTGAGTTTGGAATGTGACCCGCTGTTCAAACCCAAGTAGACGGTTCAGGCGACGGATATAATTTTTTCTCTTTTTTTAATTGTTTCTCCGGGATTTCAACATTGAACGTAGTCTCCCGACCAAGCACTCAAGATTTTCCTCCCGTTGTCGAGTTTGGAATATGACCCGCTGTTCAAACCCGAGTCGACGGTTCGGGCGACGGATAGAATTTTTTCTCTTTTTAAATTGTTTCTCCGGGATTTCAACCTTGAACGTATTTTCGCGACCAAGCACTCAAGATTTTCCTCCCGTTGTCGAGTTTGGAATGTGACCCGCTGTTCAAACCCGAGTCAACGGTTCGGGGGATGGATATATTTTTTTCTCTTTTTAAAATTGTTTATCCGGGATTTCAACCTTGAATGTAGGCTCACGACCAAGCACTCAAGATTTTCCTCCCATTGTCGAGTTGGAATGTGACCCGCTGTTCAAATCCGAGTCGACGGTTCGGACGACAGATAGAATTTTCTCTTTTTTGAATTGTTTCTACAAGATTTTAATTCTAAACGCAGTCGTACGATAATGCGCCCAACATTTTCCTCCCGTTGTCGAGTTAGGAATGTGATCAAAGTCCTTTCTTTGAAACCTGGGTTGACAACACCCTTGCTGGCGACACCTTGGTTGACGCATCTGAGTTGGTAATGTCTGGGTTGACAACATATGGGTTGGCGACATCAGGGTTGGCGATGTTAGGGTTGAAAATGTTTGGGTTGGAAACGTTTGGGTTGGCAGCTCCTTGGTTGGCGACCTCCGGCCTAGCGCATATTGGCTAGCGACGCTCTTATTGGCAACTGCATGGGTGTCAACTTCTCGGCTGTGACATCCTTCTTGTTGACGTTACCACGAATGACGATACTTGGGCTAGTCTTTGATAATGTTGCCATTCTTGGTGATGTCTGGACTAGCATCCCCCTTGTTAATTTTGTCACAGCTAATGACGCCTCGGTTAGCACCTTCATTGGTGACGTTGCATCGGTTAGCCACACTTGTGCTAGCGCCTTTTGCTAATGTGGGTGCGGCCTACGACGTATGGACTAGCATTTTTTTGCTGACTTTGGCGCGGCTTGCGACACCTTGGCTAGCGCTCTTTTGGCCGACGTTGCCATGCTTGGTAAATCCTGCGCTGGCGTCCTCCCGGCTGACATTGACACTACGCCTGCGCTAGTGTCTTTCTTGCTAACATTGACACGGCTGACGACGCCTGCGCTACCGTCTTCTTGGCTGACGTTGGCGCGGCTTGCGACTCATTGGTCAGTGCCCTTTTGGCCGACGTTTCCACGCTTGGCAACACCTGAGTTTTGAATGTGATCCGCTGTTCAAACCAGAGTTGATGGTTCGGGCGACGGAGATAATTTTTTTTTTTTTTTAAATTATTTTTCCAGGATTTCAACCTTGAACGTAGTCTCACGACCAAGCACTCAAGATTTTTCTCCTGTTGTCGAGTTTGGAATGTGATCTGCTGTTCAAACCCGAGTTGACGGTTTGGACGACGGATATAAGTTTTTCTCTTTTTAAAATTATTTTTCCGGGATTTCAACCTTGAAAGTAGTCTCACGACCAAGCACTCAAGATTTTTCTCCCATTGTCGAGTTTGGAATGTGACCCGCTGTTCAAACTCGAGTCGACGGTTCGGGCGACGGATAGAATTTTTCTCTTTTTTGAATTGTTTCTCCAAGATTTCAACCCTGAACGCAGTCGTACGACCATGCGCTCAAGATTTTTCTCCCGTTGCCGAGTTAGGAATGTGATCAAAGTCCGTTATTCGAACCTGAGTCGACAGGTAGAATTTATCTCTCAAGTTCAAATGTTTCTCTGGGATTCTAACTTTAAACGCAGTCGTACGGTCATGCGCTTAAGATTTTTCTCCCGTTGTCGAATCATGGACGCAGTCGTACGACCATGCGCCCATGAACTCTGGGCCAAAACCCGAGTCCGGAAATCTGTACGCACGAGATCCCTAATGGAGGCCAGGCATTGGGCTGATCCGCAAGTGGATGTGCCATCCGTTTAAAAGGTTGGATCCCTCAAGTCGGTGTGCACAACCGTTTAAATTTTTTAAAATATTATCATCTTTTAAAAGAAATTACATTTTTTTTTAATTAAAACTTAAAAGAACAATATTTTTTCTTTATATATATATTTTTGTCTAAATTTGTATAGTTTCAGAGATCCTAATTATCAAAAATAATTACATCTTTTTCGGATCTCATATGGCTTGAACGACGGAGAGTCCTCGGAAAGTATCTCTGCGAGTGGCTCTAGCGATTCTCTCCCTTGGGCATATACATCTACTTTCCAAAAGTCGATGGATATAGTATATTTTTGAGAACTAAAATATCATTTAAATCAAAGAAAACATAATTTCACATAAAATAAATGAGTGCAATTTTGTATTTTATCTAATTCAAAGCATTTCTAAAATAAAATAAAAATATTTTTTGGATAACTAAAATATTTAAAACGATACAAAATTTAGAAAAAAAAAAAAAATATAAAGAAAACATATCATTTTTTATTTATTTATTTTTTCTAAAAAAGTTAAATTTTTAAAAATTCAATTTTATTTGGAATTTTATTGATGACGTGACAGCTGACTATTGATGGCTCAGCTGACTCAATAACTGTTGACGAGTCAATGTAAATTTATCCAAATTATGTTAGTTCATGTATGAATCGGCACATCTATATAATTCATATATGAATTGACCGATTTTTCTAACTGCGACATAATCATTTTTTAACACATGTAAGTAGAAAAATCGAATATGGCACAACTCAAAAACAAAAATTTCTTTAATTTTTTTAATTAAATTTATAAATTTAGGCCTTTAAAAAAACCATTTCACAACATTAAATTTATATTTTAGTAATAAATTTGATAAATTTGAACATTGCATGGCCTGAACCGAGAAATATTATGACAAAACTCAAAATAATCTATAAAATGTCGTACCCACTATAGTATAAAAATTCAAAAGAAAAAATATGTGTCGAATAGATATTGATCCATAACGTCAACTACTACTATAACACATTATCTTTTTAGCAATCTTATAAAATTGGATGCGTTTAATGTAAACACGATACGTGGATAAAATTATAATTCACAAGATTATGACATATATTATTGTTAATATAGATTGTGACATGCATCAATATAATAATATATATTTTTTTAATTAATTAGATCATAAAAAAATCCTAAAACAATAATTAAAAATAAAATTGGCAAATATTTTAAATATAAAAATTTAGCATTTAAATTAGTAAATATAGATTGTGACATGTGTCGATATAACAATATAAATTTTTCTTATGTTAATTAATTAGATCATAAAAAAAAATCATAAACCAAAAATTAAAAATAAAATTAGTAAATATATTGAAAATGGAAATTTTACCATTTAAATTAGTAAATGTAAACAAGAAGTGTAAGAGAATAGTAAAATAGAAATTTATATGTCGCTAAATTTATTTTCAAAGACAAAATATATATATTTTAATATTTTCAAAATAAACTTACTACGATTTTGATTTTTCGATTTTGTATATTTTCTCATTTAAAATTATTTTTTTCTATTCTATATCTTACCTAATGCTATAATCATTTTAAATATTTTTATCCAAAAGTTTGTGAAAAAAGAAATTTTTAAGCAACAAAAAATTTCAACTTTTCATTACTAAAAAGCCCAAATTTTAGTTGACTGAGCCAAATTAGGCACGACATTAGTCAACTATAACTAGTGTCAGTCAATAGTTATAGTTGACTAACGTCGTGCCTAAATTGACTCATTCAACGAAAGTTTGAGATTTAGATTAAAAGTCAGCAAAAATTCATGCTTTAAATTGTCCACGCCAAAGTTGGTGCTTTAAATGGCCAAAATTTAAAAGTTGGGACTTTAAATGATCTTTTTCCTATAATTTTAAATAGAATATATACATTTTTACTAGAATAGATATTGATCACATTCTTGCTATATAATGACATAAAACATAATGGATTTGTGATTTGTGACAACTTAAAAAGTAAGATATAATATCAGATGTGTAATATAATTTATTATTTTTATGGTGTGTTTGGGTTTTGATTTACGTATTAAAGTAATGATTAGATACAAAATTTTAATTTACTAAAATTTTTGAAACTTTTTTATTGATCAATATATAATGGGTTACCAATTAGAATTTAAATATATACATAATTTAATATATATATTTTTATACCAGCGGTAGTAATCTAGAATCAAATTACACATGTTATAATTACACGGGTTATCAATTTCATAATCTAAATATTTATAACAATATTTTCTCCGCGTATCACACATATCATAATCTAGTTATTATATAAAATTGGACGCATTTAAGATAAACATGACACATATGATAATTATAACTTACCATATCGCGATATATGTTATTGTTGATTATGACATGTGTCAACATAATAATATAAATTAATATAAATTTTTTTATTCAAAAGAAAACAAAACAATAAAAAATAAAAAAGGTTTGGTTTTCTAAAACATTTTGTTTTGCCTTTTTCCACTTCCATACTTTATAATTGGTTTATCTTTCCATTTTCCTTAAGTATGTAAATTATAAATATTGATTTTGAAAACAACTAAAGGTATAAAGTATGAAATTTACTGTAAAAATTCTAAATAAAATAATATAAAATAATATAAAATAAAAATTATAAAATAGAAAATAAAAACTATAGATTCTACATAAGATTCATAATTTATGAAATTAGAAGAAGAATAAAATATATATACACATGATATGTGGGTTAGGATCCAAGTGATACACATAAAAATATATAAAGAAAATTATTGCGATAAATATTTAAATTATGAAATTGATAAACCGTGTAATTAGATTCTACGTTACGATCCGCATTTCACACATGATTTTTTAATTCAAACCCTAATAAAAGTCATATCTTACTAATTATATATATTTGATAGATCATATATTATCATTACCTAAATTTACTACAAAGAAGGTGTGTAACAGAGGAATTTGAGGTTGGGCTAAGCGATTTCATGGGTTTTACGATGGAAACAAGATATGGTGTCCGTGCAAGAAATGTCAAAAACAAAAGCTTGTTTTCGTGGATATGGTGTGGAGACACTTATATAGCAAAGATTCACACCAAACTATTTTATTTTGACTGAACACGGGGAGCAGTTTGAGCAAACACATCTATATCAAGGTGATGATGAAGTTCATGTATAGAACAACATTGTTATAGAAAATGCAGGAGAATGGAATTTTTACGTAGACTTGGACGAAGCTGCATATACTGGAGAGATACCGCATACAAAAGGTGTTGAACCTATTCAAGAACCCGTTGACGAACACATATAAGATGCCCGCAATTATGAAGCTGAAAGATTTTTCAATTCTTTGGATTCAGCACACAAACCTCTTTATAATGGTTGTGTTGAAGGAATTTCAAATTTTGTTGTTGGCTTTTGATATGATGCACGTTAAGACGAAGCACAATGCATCTGAAAGATGCTTTGATGATTTTTCATAGGTGGTGCATCGTGTTCTTCCTGAAGGTAACATTGCTTCTGAGACATATTATGAAACAGAAAGGCTGATGCGAACATTGAGTATGTCGGTCCAATGGATAGATGTATGCCCAAATAGCTGCATGATTTATTGGAGTGAAGCCGAAAAGATCTGATGAAGTGAAAATTTTGTGACACACCAAGGCAAAAACCTGAGAAGAAGATATCTAGGAGAAATGCTTCTACCACAAAGCGTATTCCATTCAAAAGGATGTTCTATCTACCATTGTCAGACCGCTTGAAGAGATTATATCTATCTTATAAAACCGCATCACATATGAGGTGGCATACAGAATACACATGTATTGATGGGAAGATGCAACATCCATCAGATGCTAAGGTGTAGAAGCATTTTCAGCATGTATATCTTGACTTTGCAGGTAGTTCCAGAAATGTTTATCTAGGACTATGCATTGATGGCTTTAACCCATTTGGGATGTATGGTAGGAGTTATTCATTGTGGCCGATAATTCTCACTCTGTATAATCTACCACCCGAAATATACTTGAAAATAGAATTTTTATTTCTAAGCATATTACTCACAGGCCGGAATCATCCAAAGAGAAGTTTGGATGTATTTATGCAACTGTTGATTGAAGAGTTGAAGGGTATATGGTCACGTGGAGTTGCACCATATGATGTTTCACTTAAGGAGATTTTCAATTTAAGAGCGGTGCTTCTGTGGACCATAAGTGACTTTTCAGCTTACAGAATATTATCAGGATCGACCACTCATGGTAGATTGTCATGTCCCTATTGTATGGCTGATACTGATACTTTCAAATTGAGGCATGGTCAAAAAAAGTTAGTACGACTGTCACAGAAGATTTTTGCCATAAAGTCATATTTTTCGCAAAAATCATAGGGGGTTTCGAATGGGTAATATTGTCGCCAAACATCCACCAGAAGATGTCTCTGGTGAAGACATCTTAGTGCATCAGTTGGAGAGCATATATGGGTTGAAGAAAAAAATGAATGCAGTGGTAACAGTCATATTAACAACGAGATCGAAGGCGTGAATCACACTTGGCACAAGCATATCAATTTTTGCGAGCTGCCATATTGGATGACCTATCTGATTCGACATAATCTTGATGTGATGCATATTGAGAAATTTTTTTACGACAACACACTTAACACTTTGTTTAATGTATCTGGCAAAACAAAAGATACCATAAACTCAAAGAAATATATGGCGTTGTATTGTGATCGAAAGTCTTTACACCTTACATCCACTGGAAGGGCTCCGATTCCAATTTTCAAGATGTTTTCTCCAAGAAAGTCAGCATTTCTCTGTGGTACAACATAAGCTCTGTACCAAATGAAGCCATATTCCGATGGTGGGAAGACTTAATTGTAAGTAGTTTAAAATTTGAAACTATTTGTATTTTCCATAGACATTCATACGCATAGAATCTTGTTTATATACTGACCTCCACTTGTTTTTTCTCTTTGCAGCAAGTCTTTTGGTGGGACCCTGCTCATGGAGCACATATGTACAGTTTCTGGTACAATGTTGTTGCTACCCGCCTTAGAGACATGATTTCTATGGCCAAAACATCTGATAAACGGTCTGAGTGAATCAATGGTGCAATATGGGACATGATGTGGGACAACTGGAACAATGAGGAGGGAAAAAAGATGAGCCATATTGCATCAGCGAATAGACAGTCTCTGTTTGATGGATATGGGCCACATGCACACACCTTGGGGGGGGGTCATTTAATCAAGTTTAAGACTTGATAATAAGTTTGGTTTTAACTCTATGCTCCATTTATTACTATAACAAGCAATTCATAGTAACTTTTATTTGACTAACAATGTTTTTGTTTTCTTAGTAGAGACAGAAGGAGGGAATTGAGCCTTCCATGCTCCGCATTCTTAGCGAGACCCATCAAAAAGCAGATGGAACTTATGTGGATGGAAAGGACAAGTCGATTGACATATGCAGGAGAATAGCCAAAGGTCTGATGCTCCAAATGGAGAAGAAACGAATGTCACTGGCTTGACTCAACTTGATGAGGACGAACTATACTTGAAGGTAACACTCTATAGTCTTTACTTATACTCTAAGTCAGCACGAAGATAGGCCTAACTAGCATGTTAAATAAATGGTTAATTAGTATTGCTTTAATCTATCAATAATATAGTTTACTAAATACCTTTCTTGGAATGAAGTCATGTGAATTATGTTGAACCATTCTGGAACTTTTTTTTTTTTTTAAATGCAGTCATGTGAATTATGTTGTTCTAGGTTGTATTGCCCAACCATTGGAAGATTTTTGGTCTCAGGGACAGCAAACACAATCCGAACAAGGGGAAAGTTCAAAAAATGCAATGACTAGAATCTCTCTGGAACATCAAGTAACCGCCTTACAGCAGAAATTATCCATTATGGTGGAGTATGTGAAACAATTCATGCCAGAAAGTGCACTTAACAACTTGCCCATGACTCCACGTCGCACTCAAGGAACTGGAGCTTCCGCTACCGACCATGCTCGTATTATCATAAGTGAGAACCTTGATGCCAATATCGCCGGAGAACCGGAAGAAATGCCTCAAGCTTACTTGCATGTTCATGATCCAAACCCAAACCAATATCCCGGTATGAATCCAACCTTCAAGATGACCATGATTGAGAGAGTGATAAAGATGTTGCTTATTGAAAAAAATGTTTCTCTGTTTTCTTTGCTTTATGTCAAAGATAATTTCCTTTATGTTTACTTTCACTCATAACGTCTGATTTCGTAATATGCATGATCGGTTAACATCTCCATGTATTAAGAAGTTTGTAATATATTAAGCAGTTTGTAAGATATGTCTCGTAATACAACTTGATTGACCAAAATTATAAAATGCTTTTTATCTGCTTATTTGTAGCACTTACTATTTTAGTGATAACAATTTGAATTGCTTTTTGTTGATAATGTGTTACACCAAGATTATGGATCTTTGTAGCCAAAGTTACGAGTTAAGTTGTGAATAATTGTAGATTTTTACCACAAGTAATAAATTGGAAATTAGTTGCAAAATTATCACGACTATTTTGAAGGTTTTTGAAACTAAATACTTACAGACTCATTGTGGCTATTTGTAATTAATTTGTTACCAACTTGTTGTAGATAAATGTAATCTTATTGTGACATATACGGCGTATGTATTGTCAAAAATTGTTATGCTAAAACAGTAAGTATTTGTCACTAACTTGTAACAGATTGGAAATGTAAAAATGTGGCTAATTTGCTAAGTATTTTTGTGGCTAAGGAGTATTAAATTGCTACAACTTATGTTGAATAAATATGTAACTAATTTTGCGACACCATAAATGTAGCAAAGTTGAAGCTATTTGCTACGGTTTTGTCTGCCGCTAATTTGTAGCAAATATGCTTCAAAAAGCGACGACTCTTCATTTGCGATGATCATATAGCAACAAATATTTATTCTTCAGAGATTAGTGGCAAATAAATTGCTACGAATTATATAACATAGCTACAATATTTTACGTAGCTGTTTAATTATTCTTGTAATGATATTGGTTTTTGACTTTTATAAAATTTATATATGTGTAGATTTTTACGTAAATTAATCATGGATTTTTAAAATCTAGAAAAAATATTTTGTTTTTAAGTTGATGTTTTAATAATTTGTTTAGCATCATGATGAATAGAAAACACGAGTGGATAGCAAATACAAATATAAAAGAAGAATAACATTTAAATATCAATTGAAAGTTTGCAAAATTAAGATATTATATATAAATGAGCAATGTACCTTAATGCTTAATTTCATTTTTGTCAAATTGATCTTTGAAAAAAATATTTGCTTTCTAGTATGTTATCAACAATATCAAGTAAAATGTATCCATAATTAGGTTTGAGCAATAAACTTGATTTTAGTGAAGTATATAGTCAAGTACAACATGTGGAGAACAAACTTCTTTTTGGTATGATGCTTGGACCGAGTTTGATCTTCTGATATTTTATCTGGATGATGAAAGTCTGAGGCAGTCAAAGATTCGTAAAGACGTTCGATTTATTGATGCAACTCGCAATGGCACCTGGTACATGCCAGGAGCAAGATAAAAAAAGGCTCAAAAACTTCTCATCACAATAACGGCTGCAACTCTTCCAAATCAATCCAGAGTTAGATACATTTTTCTTTAGCATAATGCCGCCTATTCGTATATTGATTGCTTCTCTTCCAATGCAACTTGGGAGCAGATTCAAATGTGTTCTCCTCTGATTCCATGGGCCAAACTGGCATGGTTTAAGTAGCCAGTTCCAAGATTCTCCTTCTTTGTTTGGCTGGCTATGCTTGGGAGACTCCCAACACTTGATATGCTGAAAAGTTGGGGGATGAACATTCATTTGGCTTGTGTTATATGCTCCGCAGGTATTGAATCATATGAACATTTATTCTTGGCAGACATTCATTTTGTCAAACATTTGTTCCTTTTGGATTTTTTATTGTAATGGGTAGAATATATTGTACGTTTTTGAAAATGTATAAAATAGAGAGAGAGAGAGTATGTTGTACGTCTTTGAAAATTTATAAAATCGAGAGAAAGCCATATTTTTGTCTGTAAAGAAAGATTTGGTTCTGATTGAAATTTATTTTTTATTTTCAAAAACTGAAACCAAATCTTAAAAAAAAACTAAAATTTTAACAAAAAAATAGTTTTATTAAAAATAATGATAAAAACCAAATTTAAACGGTATCATATTTGAGCCAGCTTATGAGGTAATGGCTCATTTTGACATCCCTACTGAAAACCCAAAAACAAACAAATTTGAACTGCAATTTCAAATTGAACACATTACTTAACTATATCTTATGTATATATATATTTTTTTGATAAATATCTTATATATTTTTACATATGTCTTAATTATATACTTAAAAACCAAATGACAAAGCTAAGAAGAATATAATCGATTAGCTACTCCATTGCTTGACCATATATTATCGTACAAAATCAACCTTTGGTTTGTTCTCCGACATGATCACACTTGCACTTTGTCCTGCATGAAAACATGTTGACAAATAAAAATGAGATATGACTATATGTTTTGAAGGGTTTTGAGATGATCAAGAACGAACCAATTGTAATATCTTTTATGATCTTAGCTCTTTGATGGAGTCTCATAGTGGGACTGCTCAGGCTGGCTTAGCTGCAGCCTAACTTCTGCATGGGATTCATCGGCTGCATCTTTTAGCTCACGATATCCCAATCCATTTGTGGTTGACGTTGCATAAGCCTGCAAGACCATCACCACTTTTGTAACTCTCTATAATTTGTCTTGTTTTAGCTAGGAGATTTTGGTTTTCATAGTATGTATTAATTAGTTACAACTTTAAATAATGAAGTTTGTGTTTCTATCGTACCTTCTTGTATAGTTCGACGTTTTCTTGATGAATCCTTTGTACTTTTTTCGACAATTCGAGGTTCTCGTGATGTATAATATTCCTCTGCAAAAGATGAACCAATTATAAGAACCTGAAAAAGACTAGAATTGAGAACATTGATTATGAGTTTTCATGGTATTTTTTTATCTGTAAATAGATTTTCTTTACATTCATAGTTCAGCACAAAATTTTGACCAAAAAAAGTTAAAACACAAAATATTTTTCATAAATTGTAAACGCAAATGTGCACTGAAAAAAGAAAGAAGAAATACAGTTTGCATTTCAAATTTACGTTTCAAATTTGCAAAGAATTTCATATAAAAAAAATTGCAAAGAATTTATGATAATGATAAAAAAACTTAAATATTATGTTCGCTTATCATGGAAACACAAACAAAAACATTTGAGTTTGGTTGTTCAAAATCGTAATATTGATATATATAGTGACCTTTCTGGTTAGTTCTTTGATTTCATTGGTCAAAATTTGCTCCTGCAAGGTTTCGAACAAATTGATTAGTTTGAATTACGTTACTCTATGATCAATCTTTACACATCATGCTCCAAAATAAACGAGCTAGAGTATACATATAAAGAAATAAATACTATACCTTTTTCATACGAATTCCACGTAAACTCATCTCAAGTTGGCTCTCTAGATTATGTAACTCCTTAACGCTCAAACCACTTAATTGCCCTCCTGTTAGTTGCCTTCATCACAACAAAAGATCATAGCGATTTATCCATATACAGATTTTTGTTGCCCTTTGTTTTACACAAAGACACACATACACATGACTATACACATTATTATACATTCACATATATCTAAAAGGAATCTATTAGGAACATAAGATCCATTTTGTTAACTAAATTTAGTTGGGGCCTTTTTTTTAACATGTAAGAATATTATCACCAACGAAAAAGAAGATGACTACAAGAACAAGACATTATGACGAATGCACAGTTTTTAGATGAACAAATTTAAATATGAATAAAGAAATGAGAGTTTTTACTAGAATTTGACATCGAAATTGAGAACAGACCAATACTAGTATATAAAACATATATGCCAATTAATTTTGAGTTGGAAGTTCATACCGATTATTTTCATGCAATAAGTGCAATTCTTGCCTTAAAGTTGTAGCCTCCCTCTGCCAAAACTACAACACGTAATACAATCTAACTCATCAACTCTCAAACTAAGTGTAAATTACAAACATGATTAAAATCCTATTTAGCATAATTGCCTTCTCCTCTTGTGTGTTGCATGATTTCTGTTATACGTACCTTGACTTCTGATACAGGGTTCAATAGTTGTTGCTGCTCCATCTTGGTCTTGTTGAATCGTTCAATAGCCGATTTCATACTGTTCATTTCAAGATTTTGAACTTGTAATTAGTTCATAGTGTTTATTCCCTTGTAGCAAAATAAAATATCTATTTCCATTGCTAATGAAAGCAAACTTCTTTTCCCTATCGAATTCTTACAATCTTCATAGTTGTTCATAATAAAAAGGTTAAGATTGTTATCACATAAAGAAGAAAAAATAGGTCAGGCATGTATCATTCATAAATGGTATTTTCTATGATTTAAGTGTCATATATATCAAACAGTAAGTTTTTTTAACTTATGAGAATAATTTATCCTCAAACTAAATATGAAGTATTCACATTTGGAAGTCAAAAACTTTGTTATTTTAGTTTCTAGGTCAAGTTCACATACTGGTAATCATATTATATTTTTGCACTGATAGTTTTATTATGCTATTCAAAATCCATTGATAGAAAAAAATTCTATGAAAGTTATATGTATCTAGCCCTATAGTTTAATCATTAGTATATTACATAGTTTAATAAATACTTTTAAATAAGTTTTTTTGATAAAATAAATTAATATATTGATATATGGTCAGAAATACAAAATCATCTGACCGTTCTGTACAGAGTCATCTGATCGTTCTAAACTCTATATACAAGTTTTTGAGTGGAAAATAATCATTTTGCGTATCATCTCCAAATGTATTTATGATAATTTTCTTGCACATATACCCTTTTATCACTCTTTTAGTTTTACAAGGTTGAATTTGTTTTAGCTTTTATTTACTATCTTCTCTACTTCCAAATGTTTCTAAATTTAGCAAAGACACACTGCCACTCCAGATACACAATTTACAACCAATGACACATGTCCACACACACACACAATAAGCCATTAAGCCATATATGAGCCTCCTTCAAATTAGTTTTCATCTTTAAAACTAGTGACCTTCTTTAGCTAGTATTGCTTTCACAATCCTCCTTTCAAACTAAGTTTCCTTCCCAAAGCTTTGTTTTATGAGCTATACATACACCAACTTGTATACATATTAAATATATATATAGAACGTTGTATCGACACAAGATGCAGAAACCTGTACACCACAAATGAGCAGATCACACAACTAAACACATCACATTGAATTAATCCAACCCTTCATAGCAAACCCTATACATGATATGATATATATAAGCACATGCATATATACTTCCATATATGTATTAATAGATACACACATACAGCTATACATACATATATGCATAATATAGATGTTATAAGATCTTGGGATTGAATAAGGAAACGAGAAACCTGGAGCTGGCAAAGTCATAGAGCTTGTTGGTATTGGAGAAAATAATGAGACCGACCTCGGCGTCGCAGAGAATAGCAAGTTCTTTAGCTTTCTTAATGAGGCCCTTTCTTCTCTTGGAGAAAGTGACTTGCCTACTCGTCGAATCATCGATCCTCTGGATCACAATCTTCCCTCTCCCCATCAATTTTAACCCTATTTAGATCTTCCACTCGATCTTGGTGATCTTCTCTGTTCTAGGGTTTTTCTAGATCTTCATCTTCCCAAGACCAAAGGAAGATGAAGAAGAACGAATCAGGAGAAAGAGAAGAAAGAGAGAGAGAGGAAAAAGAAGAAAAAAAAGGAAGTAAGAGTCAACAATATCTTCGAGGAATAGAATAAGGATTATATGTATTAGTCTATTTTGAGTCATTGTATTGGTAGATACAATTTGAGGGCTATTTAGTAAAGTACCAAGTTTATCACCTAATTATGTATAATTATTTCTCATAGAACACATGAGAGCCCTAGTAAACTACTTACATGTTAAAGCAAATTTACATAGCTATCTATATATGCCTATTAATTTTAGGATAATTTTCAAAAATATCACAAAAATAAGTTTTTGCTCTAAATATACTATCATTTAGTTTTTATTCTAAAAAATACCACTAAAATTTTCTTTTTCCAAAAATACCATAAAACTAAAACTAAACTTTAAACTCTCAAAATTAAACCTTAAACTCTAAAAACTAAATCTTAACCCCTAAAAACTAAATTCTAAATCCAAAATACTAAACCCAAAACCAAAAATTTAAATTATAAACTCTTAAAACTCATTTTTAGTGTTTGTGGTATTTTTGAAAAACAAAATTTTTAGTGATATTTTTGAAAAAAAAAACTAAGTGATGGTATGTTTGGAACAAAAACATATTTTAGTGGTATTTTAAAGAATTTTTTTAATTTTATTGTATTTTTACTAGGAACATCTAATCAACATAAATCTATACGTGCTAAGAAAACTATTCTAAAAACCAATTTGAAAATGAAATAAACCAATTTAACTTCCTTTATATCCAAATCGGAAAAAAAAAGATTAGATTTTCAGAATTTTTTTTTGAAAATTAATCTAATAAAAAAAAACATGTTATTCTTGTGTCACTCTCGAACATATAGCATAATGCATATTATTATATTGTTGACAACCAAAAAAAACTTAAATCTGAAATGAAATGCAAATCGTATCAAAGTTTACCAAATGATATTTGTATGTATATATATATCCATAAAGCATATAATTTTTTTAGAAAAAAAACCTAAATCAACATTGAAACAAAACCGGATTGGTTATATATTATTTACCCAAAACACAACAACATAATAATAATAATAATCTTAGCTAGAAAAGAGTAACTATATGGATTTAGAATCTATATGCTAAATAGCCCATATGGCACTTCTAAATAAATATTAAAAATGAGAGCATTTTCTTTATATCAATAAAATACAAAAATAAAACACAAAAGTGACTTTGTATTGATACGTGTCAGACAGGAACTTGGAGTTACGGCCATTCTGTACATATTTAGACCTATTTCAAGCTTCCAAATAAGGCTTATATCAGCGAAGGAGCAAACTTTGTCAACTAGTTTACGGATTAATTTATCAAAATAAGGTTTACGGATTTATTAGAATTTAACTGTACTTTAATTAAATTACTTTACGTTATAATTAATAAGTAACTAATTGACATGCTCGCATCCGGTGCGGATATTAATGTATGTAAATTTAAAATTTATAATTGAAATAATTATTTAAATTTATTTATTGTTAATTTAGAATTATTATGTATTTTTTTATGACTATTGTTGTAATTATAAAATCATATAAATAATGTATTTACTTTTGTAGTTTGATAGCAATTTCATATATATTATTTTATAAATAAAATATAATATTAAAGGAGAATGAAATATTTCTTATATTCATACGTTCAAAACCACAAAGAAAAAAATGAGTCTTAATATTCTTTTCTCTGGCCATTTAGATGTGATTTCTTTTAAATTTTTGGTTAATTTATTGAGTTTGTCTGATGTAGAATCGAAGTTACAACCCGTTAATTTCGTCTCGCACATTCATATCGAAAACTTCTGAAATGGCTTCATTGGTACTCGGACCGATGATGCAATATTCTCTAGCATCATTGTGTGTGGTAAACTAAATTGAAGAATCTATATGAGTTTTCACTCTTTCGCATCTAGTAAAATATGTATGTTTGATGACTTAAATAGACATATGATTTGATCGTAAAGTTCTAACTTCTAATATCTTAAGCATTCATTGCTTTAAGAAGTTGGTGACTTGAATTTTCTTCTTCATCTCCTTCATCATATGTCTCGTCCCCTCAGTTGTCATCTTCTTCTCCAAATTCCCCATCCCATCTTCTTCCTCTTCTTCGCCTTTATCTAAATCGTCATCTTCATCTTCCTCGTAATCTGAGTTGCTTCCGATTCATCCGAATGTAACTGATCATCGTATGCATCATCATCATAATCTTTGTCCACTTCAGATTCTTTTGATTCTGTTTGGTCATCAGCCTCATTCTTCTCAGCATCGTAATATTGTTTATTTTCTTTATCTTTAGATAGTGTTTAATCACCATTGTTATCATCCCCAATCATATTTTTTCTTTATAGATTAAAACGTATTTAATTAAATGTTATTAAAACCATAATAAAAGTAGTTATTTATCGAAAACTAAATATACGAATAAAATACTACACTTTCATATTGAGATACATAGTCAAGTCTCCGAATTGATAACCCATTTTGATGTGGCATCCAAGTTTTCGACTTTAGATCCCAAATAAAATTGGATGAAAAGCCTGGACATACAAAATAATAAGTGATGTTACGAAATCATAATTATGGGACGGAAAAAGAATTGGGGATCTTATAAATCATAAACCAATTAAAGAATAAAAAATTTAAATACTTATTTAAAAAAGTAAAATTTATAGTCTTTATTCTCTAGATGCTATTCTAATTATTGTGTTGATTATATGTTAATTAAAAACCTTTTAAGAAAGAGTAAAATATAAACTATACATCAAGATTGCTTATGAAAATCAGATAAATCGCATGGTTAAAACAAAATAAATAAAACATAGATTAACCAAGAATATACATTTTTTATTCATGAAAACGAAGATAAACGGGTTAGTATTGAATCTTGCAAGTGCTTAGTGTAAAACAAATCTGATTTGATGAGCACTTTGTATGCGAGGGAGATTAGTCAAGAAAGAGACACTAAAAATTACATAAATACAAATCAAATCAAAAATACATTGAAACTATATGAACGAAAAGATGTAGATTATGTATCACGACCTTAAAAAACTAAAACATGTCATTCGATATAGATCGATGTTTCCACCCGAACACGACCTTGTATAGAATTCCATATGCAGATGAACTCAAAGTTAAAATAGCTTATAAGTCAAGAAACATATTATAAAAGCAAAAAAAAAAAATCGTGAGAAAAATATAGCACACACGAATGGGTTTGAAAAACCTAGCACAACTATATATATAAAGGTCTTAGAGTAGCTAAAAATAATTAGGATTTTTATGATATAGTCATCTTTGTTTGTTATATTTTTTTTTTTATCGGGTGCACATAGTAAGAGAGAAGATTGGATTTCGGAAACCATACATAATTTCTCTCTCAACTCTCACTTTGACTTCGACCGCCGTAAATCTGGATTGACCGGCGTCCGGCGGCTTCTTCAGTGCTGGCGCCGGTTCACTTGTTTATAAGCTTTCCTTGTTCTTTCTTGCTAGTTGTGGTGTTAGGGTATTCGTCCTAGTTGTCGTAGGTCGGTCCAGGTGAAGCCGAAGAGGCTTCGTGAGCTTCGTCGTTTCATCGGAGATCTGTCGTTGGAGATGGAGGCGCCGGCTCCTTCTGGAGCGACAGTGAAACTTAGGCAGAAATCGTCTTTTTTGCGATAAACAGATCAGTTCTAGATCTGATAGATCTGGGTTTCGATGGCTCTGTGACTCCTCTTCTTGCCGGTTCAGATTGGGTTCTTCTCCGTCATTCTCATCCCGGTTAGAGGTGGTTCCGCTTCTTGTCCCTACGTGTATGACCTGATCGAGGTCAGATCGGTTCAAAGGCTTATACATAGGCGTCAAAGCATTGTTTATCTCGATATCGCCGTTTCTGGAAGAAATGTGGGGATCTTGATTCTTTTTCATGGTTTTTTCTCGCCGGATTATAAGCCTAGGAACACTTATTATTGAGAGGTAGTCTTGCTTCTCTATAAGAGGAATCGCTGGTCGTTTGTTGTGGATTCGTCTTGTCCTCTTCGATTAGCTTAGGTCATCGTTGAATTATGGAGTTTGGTAAGCGAAACTTGTTTCTTTAGACTTTGATCTTTTATCGATTTCTATTTGTCGAGTTGTGGGCTTTGTTCTCCTTTCCTATTAGTTTCGATTTTGTTTTCAGTTTGTATCCCTTGTTTTGGGCATAGGCTCCAGGGATTAATGTTTATCCGCCGGCTTAGTTTTCGAGCTAGCCTCGGCTTTGTATTTCACCTTGTATTTCACCATGGTTTATAAAATACTATAATATGACTCGCGCTTTGCGCGAATTCTTGTTTTACAATTTTATTAGATTTAGTGAGGAAAATTTTGACGTATTTAGTAGCTTATTATTTTGGAGGATACCGGAAAACTCCTTCTCAACTTCTATCTTATATTTACTTTGCTTTTCCTTTCAATTATTTATTAATCTATAATATATTTTTGTATGTACGTATGTTTATTAAGTTATGGAATTTTAAAGTACTAATATTCTATTATTAAAATATTAACTTCATTTCCTTCTATTTATTTTATATTTTAAAATTTTATAATATTTATGATATAACTGAAGTTATTTAAATATTTATGAAGTGTGAAATATATTAGTACAACCGAAAAAATTAAACATATTTATTTTGATGAACTATATTCATATAGATTTTTAGTTTTATAATTTAATTTAGAATATGAGAAATGATTTTTTAAATTCCTCTCATGATTTAATATTTTAATCAAATGTATAATTAATACGTGTAAATTTATAAAATTTAATTATGAAATTTATAAAATTTCATAATTAAATATTATAAAAACAAATAGAAATATGATGTGGCATAGATGTGGATGATGAGGTGTCATCACCAGAAGAGAGAAAAACTAACTTTTTATATAGATTTTTGTATGTACGTATTTTTAAAGTACTAATATTCTATTATCAAAATATTAACTCCATTTCCTTTTATTTATTTCATATTTTAAAATTTTATAATATTTTTAATATAACATAAGTTATTTAAATATTTATGAAGTGTGAAATATATTAGTACAACCGAAAGAATTAAACATATTTATTTTATTTAACTATATTCATATAGATTTTCAGTTTTATAATTTAATTTAGAATATGAGCAATGATTTTTCAAATTCCTCTCATGATTTAATATTTTAACCAAATGTATAATTAATATGTGTATTAAATTTTTTAAATTAAAATTATAAACTCAAATGAAAATATGATGTGACATACATATGGTGATGATGTGTCATCACTAGAAGAGAAAAAAGCTAACTTTATATATATAGATTATAGATGACAAAAAAAAATCAATTTTTTAATTACTAAAACAATGAACCAAATTGTGGAAGTCCCATTAGTCCAATAGTTGACCAAGTGTTAATTAATGTTTATACACCAGGATCGAGGTCTGGGGTTCGATTCCCAGATAATGCGATTTATCGATAATTATGCAGATTAGTGGAGGCAAAGCTTACAGAAGATCTCCAACATTGTGCAAGTAGAGCCGTTCGCCGTGATTTCACGCATTAAAAGTAAAAGGGTGTCTATCATGAGTATGGAGCAGGAAATATCGTCTGTCGTTGTTCTATAAATGTCGGATTGAATTGTTCATAGTAGAATTATCTTTATAACAGTTTTTATAATTTATAATAAATTATAAATTCAAACGATAAAAAAAAAAAGACAATGAACCAATCCAATAAGATTATTTCATTGAATAGGCTAAAGCCCACCCATCTGCGTAAGAGAAAACATGAACCCTATTTATTAATTATTAATCAATTCGAGCCCTTCCATTTTTTAAATCAATTTTTTTTTAACAATTCATCAAGGGTATAAATGAAATTATGCTCCAATATTCTCTTTTAATGTATATCTCGGTTTTTAAAATTTGAGAAAAAAAAATTTGTTTGAGAAAATCTTGGTCGTAGAGAATTTTTCAAACGATTTCATTAAAAATGTTTCACTAATTTTTGTTCTCGATTGTATAAAGAATATTTTAATAATCATAGATTCTAATTTTCAACGTGAACCATTCTCACTTTTCAAATAATATAACAGATATATTATTATATTCCGGTGACAAAATCTCCATAATGAAAATAACTCGGTTCTTTAACTTATCATTTTCGATAAATAATTACAACATTTAACTCAAATGATGATATAAAACATAATTTTCTTAACGATTAAAATTTACGGAAAAATATCACAATAATTAAAAAACAGTAATAGATAGTAATAAAAATAGTCGTACAAAAATAAATATAATATTGGTTTTTTTGTTAAAAAATAGCGGTACAAAAATAGACAATACTACTATTTTATTTTCGTCATACTGTTATAATGCTTTGTTTTACCGTTTTGTCTTTTCGCTCATTTGATTAGTAAACATTTAAGCTTTATATCCTCTACCACAACGTATAAAGTTATCAATTAAACCAACAAACCAATCATTTCCAAAAAAATTCTAAGTAAACAATCCAAATTATGTTTTCTTTCATTTAGTTACGACCGAGTTCCAACATAAATCAACAAGTGATATATATACCAATACCAACTTATGTCAGTAATTATGGTAAGGTGGAATATAAAAATGTGTGATAGTTGTTTACACGTGGGAGTAGCAGAAACAGCTCCTGAGGATACCAATTGGGAGATGCTTTCGCACGCTCCTCGTCCTCGGCATAGATTCCGTACACCTGATCCATTTCTTTATTACAAATTTCTTTTGTTTGATAAAATATACCTTTTCCAATGTTTAGACTTTACGAATAATTTTGTTTTGAACAAAAAAAAAAAAATTAGATTGAAGGGAGAAAAATTAGGTTAAGAAAATACAATTATGAAGTTTTATGATTCGTCTATATAGTATATATTTTCCAGTTATTAAGTTTTGAGCTTTCGATCTTAAACTATCAAACATATGACCATTTTTTATCATACTTGTGAAAAGATATATCATTATTTCTCAAATTTGAGTAAGAGTACATAATTCAATCTCTAAACTATATTATTATTAAAAAAAAATCCATAAACTATATATCTTAGATTTCAGTTATATTACAACAAAAATTGCTGTAAAAATATAAATTTCAATATATTTTGTCCTATATAATCCAAAACACAAAGATAGATTCAAATGAAAAAATAATAATAATAAGATAAAGTTTCATGATTCGTCTTTATAAAAAATATAATATATCTAGGGAGAATTTTAAAAATGCCATTTGTTGGTGTGTCAATTTTTAAAAATGTCATCATGAGTTGTCAATTTTCAAAAATGCCACTTATTAAAGATTTTTTAAACCCTAAATCATAAAATCCTACATCTTAAAAAGAATTTTGACCTCTAACAAACCTTAAATTCTAAAAACTAAATCATGACATAAAATAGTTAATCCAAACATAAATAATATTTTGAATAAATGATATAATTTTAGTTGCATTTTTGAAAATTTTTTAGAAAGATACCATTTTTAAAAAATGACATTTTCAAAATTTCTCATATATATATCTAAGTTCTGAGTTTCTTTTCTTTTTACCATACATGTGAAAATTTTGAAACCATTGTTTTAAGTAAATTCTCTTCAGCTTTTTTCCTTGATAAAGTTAATAATAATATATCGCTAGATTCACTACTGTTAAACAAACTTTTGAAGAGTTTTTAAGTAGGACCCAAAATGGACAACATGGTGACCACGTGGGCATCACTAATTTTGTTTTCGACCAATCAGATCTCGAGTCTCCACAACACATCAGATGTTTTCTGCACTTTATGTTTATCCTTTAAATGAAACTTTAAAAAGAAAAAAAATTATATATGCCAGATGTCAACCATCAGCCGTCGGTGTACCATTTTGATCCTTCTAAACAAATTTGGTTTTGGTTATCCAAAACAAAATAAATAATTGATTTAACTTTTATCTTTACGAAACATATATATATCAATCAACATTATCATGCAAATGTATATATAAATATACAAAAGATTATTACCGTGATTGATATTTAGTATATAAAAAAACTTATCAAATGTAATTTGCTTGCAACATTATCATGCAAATGTTACATTCGTCATCAAATAATCCTTCTCGGGTTCACCTGTTTATTGTTTTCACAGTTTTTATAAATAAAAATATATCAAGTTTTATAGTTTGCATTTGAAAATGCTCGTTTGGATATTAATCTTCTAAAAATAGTTTTTATTGTTTTCTTTTTTTCCTATGTACAGCAATAAATCTACTTAGATGGTTAAAAATGCAGTAACATAATCGTAATCACTGATCTATTTGGAAATGTAGATACATTCGAGATTTATGAAGTTCATGTGAAAGAGAACAGAAAGTGATAGTTATTAGTGCCGATAATAATAAACAGTAATTAACTAAGACCTCATTTACATCATTATTCCATTTGATGCTGTTCAATCCAAATACTACATATATATAATTAAAATTACATCATATGTTCTGAGATCTTATCAGGTTGCATAATTGAAACTTGAAATTTGAGCCCTTGGAACTTGAACACTGTGGAATTGCACTATATGTTCCAAGGTTGTTGGCCATGAGTTAATTATTTGAATTCATTAACAGTTAACTAAGATGTTAAATTTCCAAAATATAAGCACTTGAATACTAATTTTATATCCATGTATAATAGTTTATGTAGTATCAGTAATTTTATTTTTGGTCTCAAGGCTTTTGGAACAAACAAAAAAAAATTCAGGCCGAGCCTGAGTAAACGCATATTCACCTAAAAACTAAGAAAATCTTAGTTTTCTGTTATTTTTTACTAAACCTATAAATATACATTTGCCTTGTATATATACAATGAATATTTCTTAATTTGTAATATACTAGATTATGATCCGTATGTATGCGAATTTGTAAATTAATATTTTATAACTCGTGAAAAAAACACCAAAAACGAAAAAAAAATTAAAAACAAAATCAGATCATCCGTGAAAGTAAATAAAATAAGATTAAGAACACCGACACGAAACCACTTATAGAAAAACATAACAGTTAATTATTTATCTTGATTCTCCTATTATTTTTTCTAATGCCTTTCATTATATTAAACCGTGAATGGGAAATACAAATAGTTCAATAGCCATTTAGGAGGAACATTAAAGATACATGACATTGGAGCCAAATCATAAGCTTTCTTCGATAGTAAATCAGCGACTTGGTTCTTCTCCCGATTGACATGATCCAAAGAACAATGTGGTAGTTTTGATATCCAGTATCGTATATCAAACATAATATTGCCAACTTCAATGCTGTCTTCGTATTTGTTAATGAGAGACATTAATTCTCGATTGTCTCCTTCGAACCAAACGTATCTGAAACCTCGTATCCAAACTAATTGTAAGACATGAAGAAAGCCAATTGCTTCAGCTTGAGGTGCAGAATTTACTGATATCAGTTTTGCACATCCTGATACAATGTGTTACCTTTATGATTTTTTACAATCCAACCCACTCCAGTAACCACTTTGTCTTGGCGGTAACTACTAACGAAGTTGCATTTCAACCATCCTTCTGGTGGGGGTTCCCATTTGCTGCTTCGACAGTTCATGTTTTATCCTTTTATTATTTGATTTTTAATTAATTTTATCACATATTTCTAAATAATTAGTTTTTCCGATTTCTATTTGAATAGGTTTAATTTTTATTATTTACATGCTCATATATCTATTTTTCAATATCTTACTGAATTGGTTCTCATATTTCTATTTGCATTATATTCCTTTTTTTTGTTTTTATCATATTTGACTTTTATGTTTCTTTTCTGAATCGACATATTATATTTCGTCTAATGAGAAACGAATCATAAGTATTTCATCACTTAGTTTTTTATTTTCTATAATTTTCATAACATCATAAACTTTTAATATAATTTTTTTTTTCAAAATCAAATTTGTAAACTTTACCATGTCTACATAATGGTAAACATAAAGAAAAACTCACAATATAATGCACATTACACATAAAAAATAAAGGTATATTAGGTTTTTTATTCGTTTTTGTAATCTAATTCAAAAATATAATGCTATATTAGTTTTTTTAATATAAAAAATAAACACGTTTAACACATGTCAAAATCTAATTGCAAGATATTTTTTACATGTGTCGAAATCTGATCGACTGATAGACACGTGTCACGATCATGTTAATTACTAAATAGACGCATCAAACTTTATATAAATCTTAAAAAATGTATCATGTTATTCGGGCCTAATTTTCGGTCCTTCGTACTGGGGTCATAGATCTCATGCGATAAACATTGGGGTGCTTTATGGGAATAGTCATGGAAGCATCGGGTAAAAGTTTCGTCCTCTGGGGGGATAAGAGATGCGTCCCTTGCAGATATTGTTCCTAGGAGACGGCCATGCTGATTGTCCAGAACGCGGTTGTACATGCACAAGTAACATGACCAGGAAGGTCTTTGGGAAGACGATAAGAGGTTTCCCTCCTGAAAACTCTCTGACGCCCAAGTCAGGCATCCATTAGAGAGTGAGTTTAATCGGGAAGTAAGTATGGGTTTTGTTTGGTGTTACGTCCAAAGATCATGATCACTATATGCTGTTTGTGGAGTGAACGGGGAGAGAAGTAATAAGGGCTTTTAAGGAGAGTGGGCTGAAACTCTTCCCGAGGAATACGATTTTCCGGGGATTTCTGTAACATCCCAGAACCAAAGTAAGGAGGTTTTGGGAAGAAGGCTAAGGAAAACTTAGTTTTTACCCATGAAAATCGTTCCCACTAGGCAGAATATGACAAACCCTATTTGGAAATGGGCTTACGGCAATAAAGAGAAGGGAAGATGAAGATCATTTCCTACTAGAAGGGAGCTTCAATTCCTATAGAAATGATAAGAACATTTCTCAAGGGAAGTGGAAATGTCATTTTGCACAAAGAAATAGAAACCTGAGTGGTAGGCCTTAAGGGTTTTGGGCCAGAACCTGGAACCTTCTAGAAGTTCTGGAAGTTTTGGTTAAGGAAGGAGGTTGTCACGACTTTAATGGGCCTAGGAGAGTAGATGACGTGGTCAAAGCCTTAGAATCTTCTAGAAATTTCTAGAAAACTTGGGAAAGAAGCAAGTTATTGGGCCTTGTGCCACGTTTTGAGGAGGTGGAGAAAAATAAGGAAAGTTGACATTATCTAAAGTAAAAGAAAAAGATATTTTTACCTAGGAGCTGTTAGTATAAATAGAGGGCCTAGGCACCTCATTATACACACCCAAAAAATTTCTTCACACCCAGAGACAAAGGAGAGCTCACGGGTAGAAGGAGAAGTAAGGAGGAGGTTGAGAAGCTCTCACCACCCCACCCCTAGGTCAGAAGGATCACAGTGAAAGGTAGGGCGTGATCCGTACCTAACTCTTTCCTTTTTCTAGATTTTTGCTATTAGTAGCTTTCATATGGTTCGTTTAGGATAGTGTAGTGGTCTGGGTAGTAGTGTTGGTCGAGGATACTTGATCCAGGGTCGTATGATTTGGACGGGACACTCGATCTGGGTTAGGCTGATGTCGAGCAAAACCTTGACCCACGATCGATTTACGATCGAGACAATCTCTACGGACAGTCAGGATAATACGCGATCGGTACAGTCCACGATCCACGATCGGGATAGTACACGAGATACGATCGATACAGGTCTACGATAACATTCATAACGATACGCGATACACAATCCATACCGTCTGTGATACGTGATCGGGACGATATGTGATAGCGATCGGAACGTCCATAACCCACAGTCGATGGAACTACAATGCGATCGGGTAGTATCATGACAATTCTGATACAAGATTGGCGATCGAAGGACATTCGATATGCGATTGGCCAGTGATTGGGGAGACTCTTGACACACGATCGGATATGCGAGAAAACTCGATGCACGATCAGCGGATGGTCAGAGCACTCGATCCACGATTGGGCAATGATCGGGTAGTAGATTTGATACGCTATCAATAAGGCAATTGGGAGAGTACTCGGGTCATGATCGAGAGGGTACAAATGAGTGAATCGATAGATGATCAAGAGGGCTTGACGAGGGACTCAATATGTGATCAGATAGATATGGATTGAGTACTCGATCCATGATCATGTTGTGTTCGGTTCAGAACGAGAGATGCTCGATAGGATCCATGACAGAACTCGATCCATGATCTAGTTCTGTCTAGATCGAGGGTATTCATTGCGTATTGCATGGTCACAACTGATCTGAAGTTTGGTTCGATCAAATCCAGTTTTGTTTTGACCCATAGTTTTTATTTTGCAGATTAGGATAGTGACTACAAGTTGGTTCAATGAAATGGTTCATTGGATCGATGGTTTGTGCATGGTTGGCTAGAACCTTACCGTGTGGATAAGGGGATGTACCGAATGAGCTTGGGATCGAGGAAATGGTAATGTACCCCGATCAAAACTCATTAAACAGCCGATAATGGACTAAGATGCAAGTCATCCGATGGTTCGATTGTTTGTTGGGTTTTGTCGATCCGATATGGATTGTTCACAAACTACACAGGAAGTGACTCAAGTAAATTAAATTATTTTCTCGACCCTTCTTAGTCAACAATGAGGTCTATTGGTGAGTTTTGGTACGAGAAGAATCGAAGTTGGATCGGTAAACTCGGATCAGGACTCATACGACTAAAGGATTAGAGGGAAAGCATGAGAAGGATTGGATTGTCCTCAATCTAATCTATACCATGACCTTGCCACCACTAATGGATACTCACCTGTTTGGATTTCTACAGGGACGGTCACCGTATGGCCATAGATTTTGTTACGGGTAACGTATTGGGATAACCATACTTACCTTACGTCGACCATACGGGGTAAACTGGTTACATTGTATGAATTTCTTTGGTTATTTTTTGAGAACCTAGATTCATGGCTTATGATGAAGTAGTATGCATGATTGTGAACCATAAGGTTGTTCTATTCACTATATCATATAGGGTCGTTCAATACTAAAAATTGGTTAGACATAGGTTTGGTTCAAAATGTCATGGTCTCTATCTACTTACTTGGATGGCGTACGTATAGGGCCTTCATGTGTGGCGACCATGTGGGACGTGTGGTTGTGCTTGGCCTGAAATAGTGGCATAAAGACCTAGTAGTACGAGATACTGGCTGGAAAGGCTAGGTGAGAGTCTTGGGAAAGTTAAACCGATGGGTTATGACTACGATGGCTGAGTCAAGGGTTAGAGTCCCTGGCCAGTCTTAGGTCAGTAGAGTTATAGAGGACTTTACGGTCATATATATATATATATAGCTCTTAGTGAGCGAAAACCATGAGTTAATATCATGTGTGGAGAAGGCTATGGGGTAGTAAGAGCCTCAGGGTTAGTTGGAATGCATAAGGGTAGTGAGGCCCGTATGACTATGTGGTATACATGTTGCGGCTTGGTATACATATAATATGAGTTTAGTAGATTGGACATTGTGGAAAAAGGATTGTCGCACATCTGATGGATGGATCGTGTGATGGCCAGTGCAGGAATGGTATTCGTACTCACCCCATACCAGACCGTGCAGGAATGGTGTTCCGATCCAATAGACCATAGGATGGCCAAATGGAGGAGGTAGCAGGCAATGGAGAGGACTTGTTGAACTTATTGTAATAAGAAATTTTTGGGCAATGAAAGATACGAAATTTTCTTACACTCAGACAAGAAATCTTAGTTCTTTAGGCTGGGTATTACAATCTCTCCAAGGGATCTCCTCTAGTATGTTGCTTATCTTTCCTTAGTCTTTTGACTTCTCTGCCTTTTTTTGGATCCAGATCTGAATCTTTCCCTCATCCTCCGGACTTCTTGGCCTCTCTTGGTATTAAAGAAGAATTATGCTTAGTTTGGCCTCTAGCTCGGTCGAGACCCCATGTATAGTCACGTCACCCATGCTTTTCGTAGGATGGTGTGCACTGTTTTCGGACAACAGCAGATAAAACTAGTGTCGACCTAACTTGTCAGGCAAATCCTGTAGCATGCCTTCTCTGCTACATACACCCGGGAGCATACCTAGTCTGCTCCGGAATAAGAGGCACATGCCTCCTAGCTGACGTGGCATCTTGTTATCGTTTGGTGTAAAAATACCTCCAATAATTGCCCTTGACTCTCCATCTTGCTCCCATTGGAGGACAGGCGGGGAGTGAATCCTTGTAGCATCTAGATATGGCTGATGACTCATCCCATGGAAACAATCGTTTAGAATATGGCTAAGTGTTATTTCCTTTGCGGAGTTGCAAACCGCATACTCCATCTGGAGGATTTTCCCGATCGTACCGGCGTTTGTCCTGCGTTGGTTGGGGTGCACTCCCGTTGGATCTGATTTACCCGGCTCGTCACCTAAGTAAATATTCGCCAGTCCGGGTAACCTAGGATTATGGGTTGGATCTCCTAGGCCGTGCATGTCGCGCACGGTAGTGTTTGTAGTTTCCTAGGGGGACGACAGTTTACTATATCATATGAGACATCTCTCCGAAGGGATCAACCCTTCCTACTTTGCTCATCACTTGGTAGGTTGGGGAAATATTGTCTTCCTTATTGTCTTGTAAGTAGGACTACACTCCACCGACCACAAGGGTTGAGACTAGTCCTGGGCAAAAAATCCGAAACTGAAAAACCGAACCGAATCCGAAAGAAATTGTCTGAACAGAACCCGAATCAAAATTTTAAAATACCCGAATGGGTCCTAAACACGTAGTACCGAAACCCCGAACCGAACCCGAAATCGAATCGAGAACCGAATGGGTACCCAAAACATAAATTAATTCGGTTATTTTTACAGTTTTTTGTTATTTTTGGGTATTTTCGAAAAATTAGGGTAATTTTCGGGTATTTTTGGAAAATTTCGGGTAATTTTGATTATTTTAGGTAAAAAATACCCGAAGAGTTTCTATTTTAAAAAATTATACCCGATCCGAACCGAACCCGACCTGAATTTCATAAATATCTGAACGGTTCCTATATCTCTATACCCGAAAACCCGAAAGACCCAAACTGAACGGGTCCGGGTACCCGAACGCCCAGGACTAGTTGAGACCGAGTGATGATGCTTGACCTCATTTAGAATTTTGGTTTATATTCTACTCTAAGCTTTGGGAGAAGATCTTTAAACCCTATTTATAATTTGGAGATGATTCCTGAACCCTCTTATTTGTTTTACTGATTTCATAATGTCTTTCAATATTTCATATTTTGCTTTGATTTCTACTATGTTTGAGTAGTTTTCCAATTGGAATTTAGGATTTTCAAAGGGATTTCAGGGTTTGTTTGATTGAAATGTTGATTTAGGGATTGATAACTTGGTTTCTTCATCTATGTTGTTCTTATTGCCGGAAAGTGTTTGTTTAAAAGCCTAAATGAACCTAGATGAGCAAAGCATCCCTGGCCAATGAAAGCTGATGTTAGGGTATTTTGTGAATATATCAAACTTGAATATAATGCATGTTTAATATCCTAAATTCAAATGACAGTTTAGAATTCTAGATTGTTAGATATAGTAATTGATACTGCGAAAGTACGTCAATTTGATTTCATGATTCAAGTTCAAGAACAATTCTTACTGTTTTGATTTATTTATTTCTTCATGCTTGAATTCCTGCGGATTCCTTGATGTCCAATGTTTTTAATTCATAAGTTTACATCGTTCATTTGCTTAATCGTTTACTTTCTTTGCAACAAAATAAAAAAAACTCATATATTTTGTCTTAGCTTCATTCGTTTCTAAAAAATTTGCAGTATGACACTTGTTCTTTGTGGATTTGATCCCTAAACTACTATTTCGTTTCCTATGCCTTTGCAGTGATATTTTTAGGGTTAAAACTCTGTGTACCACAATCCAATATATGATCCTTATACATTTTGTGTTAAATGACTTATGGATCGACCCAAACTATTTAGCAAATAAATTGGATCGATCCATGATCCATTTAATTTATGGATCAAATGATAATGGATCGACCAAAAATCTATGAAATAAATTTAATAATAATTTTATTATAAACATAATAATGGTAATTAATTAATAAGTATCATCGTATATACATCTTAAAATCATCATCAACATAACATAATAATAATCCATCATCATCTTCTTATTTTTTCACAGTCTCCGATTACAAAATAAATATATGCAAATAGGTTTTGAAAGGAGTTCCAAGCAGGAACATAATATTAATCAAGTTTTAGAACGTTTTTATCTTTTTCTACCTTTGATGTCTCTAAGTTCAAGATTGTCTTCTATACATAGCTTCATAAAAAAATTGTATAGCATTAGTCAGGCTTTAGAATGATATTGACTATTTTTCATGATATCTCTAAATCCAAAATTGTCTTCTATACATAGTTTTCTAGAAAAGTAAACACAATCATCATCATTTTAATTTTATTGATGAAGAACTGTAAATTTCATATTAGAAAAAAGATATACACAAATAAGTTTTGAAAAAAGTTTCAAGTAGGAACATAACATTAGTCAAGCTTTAGAATGTTTTTTGACAATCTTTATTGATATCTTTAAATCCAAGATTGTCTTCCATACATAACTTTTTGGAAAAATCAACACAAAAATATTAGGTATAAAAACAAAGGAGCGACCGACCTCAAGGGTATTCAGGTGAAGCGACTCTTTATTTGGTTCGATGTCGATGAAATCAAGGTCGATCTCCCACCTTCCGATTCTATCTACTTTAAGGTTGGGTTTATCAACAAGAAACTCGATATTGACCAGTTCAAGACTATACATTCATGCGGCGATAATGGTGTCTCTGGTTCTTGTGGAGATTCCTGGAAGAGTTTTCTCGAGGTATTTCATTTCTTAAAACCTAATAACATCTTTGCATTTCTGGGTTTTGAAATTTGACCTCAAAGTTGCGAATTTATGGTTTGACTTCGATGATCGAGATTCTTATTTGGATTTCCTGACTTTCTAGTAACAATTGACGCCAAGGGTCTCTACAATTTAGACGGTGCTTCAAATTATCTTTCCTAATTTTGGCTTGATATTAACGAAGTTTTTCTGGGTTCTAGTGGAAAAGGATTTTGTCTAAGATACTAATAGATTCTGGAGTCTCTTGAGTTTCTTGGTTAAAGTTTTCACTTGGTTAAAGTCTTGAACAAGACCAAGTGAAAACTTTAACCAAGAAACTCAAGAGACTCCAGAATCTATTAGTATCTTAGACAAAATCCTTTTCCACTAGAACCCAGAAAAACTTCGTTAATATCAAGCCAAAATTAGGAAAGATAATTTGAAGCACCGTCTAAATTGTAGAGACCCTTGGCGTCAATTGTTACTAGAAAGTCAGGAAATCCAAATAAGAATCTCGATCATCGAAGTCAAACCATAAATTCGCAACTTTGAGGTCAAATTTCAAAACCCAGAAATGCAAAGATCTTATTAGGTTTTAAGAAATGAAATACCTCGAGAAAACTCTTCCAGGAATCTCCACAAGAACCAGAGACACCATTATCGCCGCATGAATGTATAGTCTTGAACTGGTCAATATCGAGCTTCTTGTTGATAAACCCAACCTTAAAGTAGATAGAATCGGAAGGTGGGAGATCGACCTTGATTTCATCGACATCGAACCAAATAAAAGTCGCTTCACCTACAAAAACAATAGCGAGCTACACTCATCTCTCATTGTCTTCAAAACAAATCTTAGGTTTATCATATCATTTAGGTTTACTAAATCATTCTCGATCTTCTCCATTTTTCTATGGTTACAAAAAAACGTGAAAATTAATTTATATATGTATTAATTAGATTTTGCAAGAAATAGATTTCTAACTAAAAAAATGGTTTTTGTCGTAATGAGCTAGTTGTATGATACATATTGTATCTTTGTCTAAACCTTTTAAATCTTCTTTATACCAAAGTTTCTCTCATGTGTGATGATAATAATTATGTTTAATTAGTTATGATATATTATCCGTTCCATGATCTATTCACTTTTAGATACCATACTTCTTCAAATTGTACAGCTTATACACATGATATAGGATATGCATATAATTTTACATTTGTGTTTGTCTTATAAACAAGTCGATGTTATCACAGGTTCTACAGTGCGTTTTTTTCCTTAATATCTAAACTTATTTGATACAATCTGATAACGGACGTCGAAGCATAGCTATAATCTAGGTCCACAGGGATATATGGAGTCATACAGTCACTCATCCAATTATAATATAGCCTTTGCATCCCCATTCAGTGTCTTTCTATGGTCACTACATATCATATTATCAGTATAGTATTCAGAGTAATAACTCTTTTTGGTAAATAATAATCTCATGTAATACAAATACATTTTCAGATTTAATGATGTATCTATTCAAATTATCCGAAATTTTATATGTTAAGTGAAAATAGGTTGCTTAAAAACATATGTTAACAAAATAATCATTTACCTTCGTTCGGATAAATAAGCATTAACATCTTCATAAAGATCATCTTCATCAACGTCTTCTTTATATTTATCTAAATCTTTTTATCTATAATTTCCCTTTTATCCTTCAAACCCATGAATATTCCAACATTAGCTATTCTTTTTTTTTTTTTTTGTTCACGAATTTTATGTATACATGCTTGTTTTCTCGCAACACTAGATTCAAATCATCGATATTTGTTATTGCAGTATCATGTTTTTCCTTTCGTGATATATGTAAGAGATATTTTTCCTATTATGTAGTCTTATAGTTATTTGTTTTCTATTGAAATATTGTTATTCCTTAATATATTTGGTGACCAATTAAAATGGAAATAATAGAGTTAATTCATAATCAATCTCTACTTTAATGGATGATTAAAATTAATCATAAGGAACCCCTAATGAAGTATTATGTTCTCTCTCTGCCTATAAATATATGCATTTAGTCTATCATAAATGCATCTCAAATACACAACACCTAAATAACAGTTTATATGCAATGGAAGAGAAACATAAACTCCTATCTCATAGATCAAGCTTTTCGTCTTCCATTCAGGATACCATTCAGGAAAACTTCTCTGTTACGATGAACAGAGGTATTCCACTAACCCTCCTCATGATTCTATTATGTGATTAATCTAGATGTTTAAATTTTTTAGGATTCATGTAATTTATGCTTTAATATAAAGAATATTAGAGTTGTGTTCTGCACAACTTGAAGATATGATTAGGCTTATAGATAGTGAGATTTCCAAATGGATTATTGAGATGTCAGTATCGATGAACTTTGTCTGAGGAATTGTGTACAAATTCTAAACTGATAATTGATAATTTTGGAATTGAGAGGAGAATGATTGGGGGTATTTTTCGACGGCTCTCTGATGCTCAAGTCGAAAAAGAGCAAAAGAGAGAGAGAGAGAGAGAGAGAGAGAGAGAGAGAGAGAGAGAGAGAGAGAGAGAGAGAGAGAGAGAGAGAAAAAGGAGACCACGGAGAGACGTGGAGAGCTTAAGGAAAGGAAGTCGGAAAATGAAAAGAGAGATAGAGGTAATTCCGGACCGAACAGAGAGTGGTCCGCGAAGTGTCTGAATGTTTGAGTGGAAGAAATTTAGTGGTGAGGTAGGAGAAGGAAACAAAGTATTTGGAGGAGTTCCAGTCAAAGAACGACCGGAAAAGAGAAGAATTCCGGGAAAAGATCCGGAGGGAATGGTCTTAAACAACCGGAATGAGACTAAAACGCAGGGGAATGGGATTTAGTCTCGAGAGAAGTGGGCTCTATGTAAGTATTCTTAGCCAAAAGATCGGATCCGTTTTATGAAGGAAATATAGTAGTATTTATAGACTTTTACCTGCCCGGACTCGGATACCGGGCTCAGATACCTGGCTCCACGTCCTTAGCTGGGTCGGGTCTGGACTTCCGGTCTTGACCTTATACGATGCACTCGAGTACTTTTCACCTACTTTCCTTATCTTCTTGCACCACGTCCTACGCTGCACCTTATCCCTCGTACCGTTGGCAGAGTCTGACACGATGGATCGAATGCCGTAGTGCTCCCTCGGAATCAGCTCCTTTATGCTTTAATCGTTCTCCGAGTACGGACCACCTGTTTTTACCCTTGCACGCATAAAGTGAAAGTGTTTTACCCTTTGAACGAGAATTCAAACATAGAAGATTGAAAGAATTTGAACTTAGCGCCTAAGAAAGATATCTCATACCTAGTCCGAGTTCCTTATACTGGAACTCGGGCTCTGTGCTCCGTCTCCGGGTGCCAAAATGGGGGGGGGGTATATGCTCGTCTTGCCACTCCGTTCTGGGCCCTGATCACTCCAAGTAGCGAAATATGCTACCCGGGTGGGAGTCAGGCCCAAGTGGCCTTACATGTCCGTTTGGGCAATTGTAGGTTCAGGTCCAAACTCCTCTGGGGCTTTTATCGAAGGAGAAGCTTCACCAATGGGATTAAGAGTCTCTACCAAACTGTGGGATACGTGGCATCGGGCGATTCGCTTAATCCAAAAGCGATTATTTTATCCCGAACAATTGCCCCCTCCGTTGTTCAAGCCCGAGTTGAGGGCTCGAGCGACGGATAGAATTTCTCTCTTTTTCTTTTCCACAAGTATAAGTGTTTCTCCGGGATTCCAACCTTAAACACAGTCGTACGATCATGCGCTTAAGATTTTTCTCTCGTTGTCGAATCATTAAGGTAGTCGTATGACCATGCGCTCATTACCTCATGGGCCGGAACCAGAGTCTGGAGACCTGAGGGCACAAGATCCCTAATGGAGTCCTGAGCCTGAGTCCGAAGACCTGGGGGCACGAGAACTCGATGGAGGCCTTTGCCGAAGTCCTGAGACCTGAGGGCACGAGATCCCTGAAGGCCTTTATCTGAGTCCGGAGACCTGGGAGGGCTCGAGATCCCCCACGGAGGTAGCGATAACCTGAGTCCTGAGACCTGGCAGAAAGCATGAGAACACCCGTGGAGACCAAAGACTTGAGTCAAGTTATCTGCCCCCTCGGAGACTACTAGACAGATCCAGCATTCCGAAGGGTAGAGCCGGGGGACCAATCCTGCTCCCTTAAGCCGAATCGCATTGAGGTGGTACCCTAAGCGGGGCATTTTTGGGAGACTACGCTGCCTTCCCGACAATTGTAATTCTCCAAGTTTTTGGGCCTTTAGGCCTCTTTTATTTTATTGGGCTCTGGCCTCTTTCCTTAAGCAGATATATTTCGGTACTAAGAGGGAAAATAATACAGTATATTTTTATTGTTTATTATTTTTTTACTTCTACTTACACGGATGAAGTGATGCCGTGTCATCTTTATTATTGGGTCTTCAGGGCTTGGGCCAACATTCCTCGCTTTATTGAATGCATGGTCGGCGAGACAATGCGACTCCCCGCTTTTGACATCACGTAGTGGGAATATAATCATTGTGGTTTCTTCGCTTCCCATGTGCAGGCACATAATGGCGCCATGTGTACATCATATACTTCTTCGCCTTCTACACGCTTCTGTTTATCCTGATCATGATCCAATTTCCTCTTGCCGCGTGTATATGTACGCCTAGATACACATAAGATCTTCTTCCATCCGTTTTCCTCTATTTTTTCTTCATGTTCTTCTCGGACTTTGCTTCAGCTCCTCTGATTTCTCGTTTCTCAATCAGTGTTTTTTCGGCGTTTCCGACTCCTTTCTCCTCCTCCTTTTTCTGATTTCCTGAAATGTCTCTTTTGAGTTCGTCTTCTTCTTCTCCTTCAGTCATGCGTTGCCTCCTCCGGTTCCTTCCTTCTCAGGGGGCGTGTCTCCCACGCACCTCATTATCCTCTTGTGTTTCCATTTCAGAAGACTAATCTGGCCTCTCCCCTAGTCGATTACACTACGATTTACTCGTCGTGTTTTCGCACCGGGTTTCGCAACAGTCTATCATGGCTAATGATGGACTATTGCGAGTTGATTTGTTTGGCTCATGGTCAGTTGGACATCATCATTTGGGGCCTGGTCCATTCATTCCAAGTCCTGTCCGACCTATCCGGCATCAACGTCTCTGGGGAGATGATTGCTGGGGATTTTAGGGTTGTCCCTTTGTCAAGGAGATCTCGCCGTTTCACGCTAATCCATCGCGAGGGTCGAGGAAAGCCCTCTCCCGTCTCTCTCCCCTCACTTTTGGTGCTTCCTCCGGGTGACGACCACTTCCTATTCCTCCTTCACAGTGGCCCTGCCAAGCTTCCTACCCACTGGCTCCAGAGGATTTTGTTTCGGGTGACTTTCCCTTTGGAGGCATATCCACCATGTTTAGACTCTTCTTCGTATATGTTTTGCAGGTTCCCTTCCCAGGAATGGATTTCCCTTTGTGGAATTCCCTGACGACCTGCACCGACTCCCCGCAATTTTTCGGGACCCGTTTTTCCTTCTTCGGGATAAGCTGGTTGGAAGAAGCTCTCTAGGGGCCTCCTCTGCTAAGCCCTTCGTACGCTCCGGTACGTCACTTTTTGTCTTGTCGCTTCATCCTTTTTGCTTCACCATTTTTCTTGCGTTGTTCTGGCATGATATTCTTTTTTTTACCCTCAGAGTCAGTGACCACATTGGCTGTCTTCTGGATCAGCCTTCATTTGCGAGAGCATGCCCTCTCATTTTCGGACATGTCTAGCTCCTTTATGCGCAATCAACAAACACGTGAAGGCCTCGGAAAACACGATTGGGGGATGTTTTCTGACGGCTCTCTGATGCTCAAGTAAAAAAAGAGCAAAAAAGATAGAGAAGAAATGATACCACGGAGAGACGTAGAGAGCTTAAGGAAAGGAAGTCGGAAAACAAAAAGAGAGAGAGAGAGGTGATTCCGGGCCGAACATAAAGTGGTCCGCGGAGTGTCTGAACGTTTGAGTGGAAGAAATTTAGTGGTGAGGTAGGTGAAGGAAACAGAGTATTTGGAGGAGTTTCGGTCAAAGAACGACCAGAAAAGAAAAGAATTTCGGTAAAAGATCCGTAGGGAATGGTCTTAAACAACAGGAATGAGACCAAAATGCAGGGGAATGGGCTTTAGTCTCGAGAGAAATGGGATCTATGTAAGTCTTCTTAGCCAAAAGATCGGATCCATTTTATGAAGGAAATAGAGTAGTATTTATAGACTTTTACGTGCCCGGGCTCGGATACCGGTCGAGTGCTTTTCACCTACTTTTCTTGTCTTCTTGCCTTACTTGGCCGACCATACGGCTCTGCTACGCTGCACCTGATCCCTCATACAGTTGGCAGCGTCTGAGACGGCGGATCGAACGCCGTAGTGCTCCCTCGGAACCAGCTCCTTTATGCTTTAATCGTTCTCCGAGTATGGACCACCTGTTTTTACCCTTGCACGCATAAAGTGAAAGTGTTTGACCCTTTGACCGAGAATTCAAACATAGAAAATCGAAAGAATTTAAACTTAGTGCCTAAGGAAGATATTTCATACCTAACCCGAGTTCCTGATACGGGAACTCGGGCTTTGTGTTCCGTCTCCGGGTGCCAAAAGGGGGTATATGCTCGTCTGGCCACCCCGTTCCGGGCTCTGATCACTTCGAGTAGCGGGATACACTATCCGGGGTGGGAGTCAAGCCCAAGTGGCGTTACCTGTCCGTTTGGACCATTGTAGATTCAGATCCAAACTCTTCTAGGGCCTTTATCAAAGGATAAACTCCAGCAATGGGATCAAGAGTCTCTACCGAACCGTGGGATATGTGGCATCAGGCTATTCGCTTAATCAAAAAGAAATTATTTTATCCCCAACAATTACGAATATATTTAGAGTTGACATTAAAATGGTTATAGTAATTAATAGTGAGATTCACATAACAAAATTTATAACTATTTCTCGTTAGATGTTTGTTAACCTTATATTGAAAATTTCTTTTCATTTATATGGTCATACTATAAATTAATCAAATAAAAGTTTTTTCTATGTTTTTTTAATGAAATCCCTAAATGGTGACAACATAATTCAAGAATTTGGAGAAGAATGTGGAGGAATTCAGAAGAATTTTTGAAAAAAAAATTCATCAAATACCAGTTATACTTTGTAGGAATTTGGAGAAACATGGAGGAAGTGGGAGAATTTTTTTTTTTTTTTCTTTTTCATATCCACTAGAAATTACATTCGATTAAACACAGTTTTATATTTTGTTATTTACATTAAGCCATTGAATCTTGTTTGAAAAGTTTTTGATTAAATAAAATTTTGGTTCAATACAATTTTGATTAAATACATATTTTCATAAATTTATTTAATTAACCATTTATAAAAAAATTCAGCGAAATTCAGTCAGATTCAATCTTTACCATTTAAATTTTAAGTTATTCCACCAGTTTCCGCAAAAAATCACCAAAAATTCAACCAGATTTAGATAAAACGTATCAAAATTTTATACAAGACTTCCTTTTTTTATTTTTTGAATTATCCATAATCTACATTAATTTTTATACTTTTATTTTATTTTTATGATATATACGTTTAATAAATTTTTAATCTATATAAAAATTTAATAGTTTCAAACGAGCCCAAACAAAATTCGGTATTTGTTGCGAAAACACTATATAATAATATTTAATATAAAATTGTTTTATAAATCCATTAATTATTTTTCATTTATTCTAATTATTCAACGGGATTAAATTTTAGTTATTTTCTTACTCAAATAATATGTTAGATTCATCCAAATTATGTAGTTATCATTTGAATCATTAGTTATGTTGCTAGATTCTACAACAGATCCTCAATAAATTCCACCAGATTCCGCATTCAACAAAATTCCGCAGTTACCATTTAGTCATTTACACCGGAAAAAAAATCCTATAATTCATATTATATTTGCATGCTCTCTTAATCCTCTTTATTTTTCTTTGGGACCGCAATTAAGAAATTGAGACACAACGGAAGCACAACAACGCGATGGAATGTTGATTTCGATGAGAAAGGAAAATTATTTCGTAAGATTTATTTTGATACAATGTAATTGGCATCAGATAGGATGGGTTGTTCATCCTTCATTCCCTCCATTGGAATCCATATTGACAGTGTCCAGATTATGTCATGGAGAAACTAGGATTTTTCCGGTAGTAATTGTCACCGGTGTCTTTTCGTTGGCAGTGGTTTCCAATAGAATGTGTAAATTGGCATCGGTTTCTTGTTATAAACCGAAAAAACTTCCATAGAATCTTCATTGGTAAATCGAAGGAATAAAGCTATAGTCGAATCGAATCGGGAGAGAAATAAAGTTAAAGTCTTTCAAAATGACTCTGATACGGAAGCTTTGGTATCAGAATGTCGACACTTTAGAACTGTTATCAAAAACATCAGGTTTTGTCATGCGATATGTAATTTGGAAATTTAGCCAAAAAATGGTACCCATGCGCACAATTCGCATCAAAGCAAAGTCGAATATGGAAAAGAAAAATAACAGATTTAATGATCTGTGATCTGTTAGCGAATAAGGCTTATCTACGAAAAGCATCGTCAAATTCACTTATTTCAATGTATTTTTTTCACTATATGATATTTACCTACTTATGTAATAATTTGTTTCCATAGTTTTGTATATTCACTTTGTAAACTTCTGATATAAATGAATTGCTACACGGAAAACAAAAAAAAAAGAAATTGAGACACTCTCTTATTGGACTTACGGCCCAACCAAATGTCCATTGTGAAAAATATAGCTTATGATGAGGCCTTACTTCAATATATATATATATTTTTTTGGTCACCACCTCAATAGTTTTGAAAGAATAAAAAATGCCAGACACGTTTTCCAATCCAATATACCATTAAACTCACTGATTTTGAGATTGGAGAAAAGATCTTTTATATTAGTATACGAGATTTTACTAAAAAAGTTCTTAACTTACTTTTTTATTTAAATAAGTTGTATATATAGAGTAAATGTAACAGTTAAAAATAATAAATTATGGAAATTTTCACACCTGTCAATTGGCTAATTAACACATTAAATTAAAATTTATTTAGATAAAAAGAGACAAACTAACTTTTAAAAATTTGTATAAAGAATTAGTTCTGTTTTATTGCATGTCCACTCATTTTTCTCATGCGCATACGATGTTACCACATGTTATCATTTATGTGGAGAATCTCTATAACTGTAGAAAGAAACAATTTCGCAAAGGGCAAAAGGGACGAGCAAGTCTTGTGATTCCTCAATAGCGACGTCCACGTGACTAATATTTGTCCTTTCTCTTATTCACTTTTATAATTATAAATAAATCGTTAATTATTCTTCTAGAAGCACATTCTATTTTGTCTAATTTCCTTAACCGGAGTTAGTCGTACGCGAACATAGAGGAAACTCGATAAAAAAATAAATAAAAAAATTAGCACAATTATTTTTGTAGGTGAAATTAGTAGAATAAAAGCTAACAAAAACAACACTATAGACGAATAGTAAAACAACATCAATATACGTTTGTTCACCAGAAACATGATTAAGTCTTAATTAGTTTTTTTGTTAATAATTGACAGTTTAAAAGTGTTGAGGAACAGCAAAAATAATTATATATACACATACTTTAGTATATTGCGCACAAATTTATCTATCGGACGTAATCTTAATATAGTTATGGATTCAATTCATTGTTTGTGAATGCTGTGTATATAGCCACTTCATTTGGATTTCTATTCAAATGTTATACACGTGGTAAACTTGCGAAAATTTCTTGTTAATGGACATATGTTTCGTTTAAAATCTGGATACATACACTGATAAATTAATAAAAAAAAACTGTTGACCATACATTCATGGTTCTTGAAATTAAAGGAGAAAACAAAGTCGTTCTTGGAAGTTTCACGACTTCCTAAATAGATCAAGAAAAAAATAGAAGGAATCTTACATTTTAAAAATAGACATTTTACATTTTTGTAATGGTAAATTTTCCCTAATTTATGATTAGTGAAAGTTAAGAAAATAAAAAGAAATTACCGAATTTACTAGGAATTACTCAAAAATATACCCAATCATCCAAAGAGCCAAAAATATGAAATATTAGTTCAACAATATCAAACCAATTTATAAAAAATAATATATTTATATATATATCAAACCAACTTTACGGTCTCTATTAATGTTAATATCATTAGAAAAATTATACATAAATATTTGTCATAGAGACATAAATATTCACACGGCTAAATATATGCGTTTCAACAACTCTAAGCTTACGGTGCGTTGAAAAAACAACTTACGGTTACTTTGAATTTTTTAAAGAAAACTAAATGTAAATTTGTTCTTTTTTCAAAAGAGGAAAATTGGAAATTAAATAGTCTCTACCATTCTAACCAACCTACTTTGAAATTTTTGTCTTGCACCAACAAAACCATGGAGCTGTAGCGCATTTTCGCCGTCATTAATATATTAATATCCATAATGTATATATATCTTTCTCGCTTTTTATGTTCATCTTCATTTTATTTAATACTTCCTCCGATAAAGTATAAAAAATTATATTATATTTTTTATTAATACACTAAATAAATTTATCTCTCTATTTAATATATTAAAATAGTAAAAGAATTATAATTATAATTTTATAATAAATTCTGCATTGGAATTAAAAAAAAAAACACTCTTTGTAAAACAAAAATAAAATATTAAAACGACACTCTTTGTTAAAAAAAAAATATTTTTTATTGTATAGCTAACTATATAAACGAAAATATATTATATTATTGCTCTATGTGTGCTAAACTAAACCTCTCTATTTTGCTTACAGCCACATAAGTCTAAATTTTTCTTTGTTCGGTATTTTTATTTATGTTGTGTGTATATAGTGGGTCGGCTTGAAGCACCATTATTTGTTTTAGCAATGGTGGATGTCTTTAATCTCTTTATAATTTTTTTTGATGAATATATATATTTTAAGTTTTAGTTTTGTCAATTTCTTGTGATCTAATTTACCTACTTAATTATGATATAATACTAATATAAGCACTTTTTCAATGGTTCGAGATTATATCCGTGTATAGATGGTAAATATAAAGTATCTTATATTATGCTAGCTGTATCGAGAATTGTATATGTATAAGAAAAGTTATTCACAAAGAAAGTTAGAAAATTGAAAACTTGGACTTACTTATAACCTCTAAAAAAAAAAAAAAATCTCTAAATCACTTAAGGTTATCGAAAAGTAATTCAAAAGTAGTAGCGTTAGATCATCTCATTATTACCTAATTACCATAGAAAAGTTTTGTCAACAGATTATGCGATTTCTATATATCCTATATTTAGGAAATTATATTCTTGATATTATTATGGGGTGGGGAGATGGTCTTAATGTGGAAGTCAAATTAAGACCGTTATTTCGGTATAATGTCATCATTTTCTATTTGTTGGCCAATTTGACAACATATGAACTAAACCAATATATAACTCAAAATACCTGTAAACATTTTCCAAATAAAGTTCTTGTGATCCTGTTAATTTACAAATATATTAAAACTGAGTAATAGAAATACTAATTAATCATGATATCCTAAAAATAATTATTATTTGTCACTGAGAAAACTAAACATTTCAATGATAGATTAGCGATAAAATTTGATTAGTGCTGATAGATGATAAGTTTTGCGACAATATGATAATATCGTTGTTGGATCAAAAGATTCAAATGAAAAACCAATTTAGATTTGTAGTTGTTTTTTTCCCTACAATATTACGGTAGGAAGTTCGAATCAGAGCTCCTTTTGTAAAATTTGGGACTCTCAACCGGTTAATCCAATATCATTGGATATCAATATTTTAGTTACATTATATATAAATCACAACTATAGTTATCCTACATTGGAAACATCACAATAATTAGGTAAAATCTCATAGACTTGTAATATAGTGATTTGTATTAGTATTGATTTTGTATCATAACATGGATTTAAATCCGGGATTCGGTTGAATTGCTTCTTTTAAAAGATTGACATTCCTCAAGTTGTAAATTTGAAATCGCCTAGAGAAGAGACAATTTACTTGAAAAAGAAAAAGAAAATAAAAGAGTTTACCTTCCATTTTCCAACGAGTTAGGCAATAAATGACTAGAGATAATTCTTTATTAATATGGATATTTGTTGAGTTTTGACCGTTTTTTTTTAAATGGTTGTTTCAGCACATAAGTCGTCGTTTTGGTTACACTGACTTGAATATTCTAACAATATAATATTTTCTGTGTATTTATATCGATGAATCCATTCGGTACATTTTTTGACTAAGATACGTAAAGTTGACCCTACTCTGACCAATTGTCGAATTTTCTTATAGAAACAAATATTTTTGACGTTTTTTTTGCATTGAATGTCAATTTAAAAACAGCTTTACAATAATATATATATATATATATAAGACGATATTTTTATTTTTGGGGGTAAAATTTCTTTCCATTCAAATCCATAGAGTTTGTCATATACAAACGAAATTTAATCAAATCGTTAGTAGTTTAAATACAATTTAAAATCTCTGAAAATGGTTAAACTTTATTATCCTAATTCAAAATTTCACGTTTGAAAAAATGATTTATTTTCAAAATGAATATTAAGATAAAATTAGAGGTTGGTCTCGAACCGGAGAAACTACGGATTTAAATCCATAATTTTATTATAAATAACTCAAAGACTATCAAGTGGATCTTAGTCTAGTGGTTTTTTATTGTATTCAAAGTCACTAGTTCAATTCCACTAGAAATGAGTGATTTACACCTTAAAACGGTATAATTAATGGCTGACTCCGAACACCGAACAAAATTATAGACCAAAGGTTCTGTTGGGGATAAAATAATCCCTTTTGAGTTAAGCGAATTGCTTAATAATACATGTCTTTACCTTACTTGATGAGTAAGATCACCTGTAACTGATCCCCTAGAGGTATTTGGACCTAAGTCAACAATGGCCCAAGTAACTTGATGGGTAAGGCCACCTGTAACTAATCCTCGTCCCAGGTGGTGTGGCCACGCTACCAGAGATGATCTGGGTCAGAGACTGAGTGGTCAGACGAACAGGTACCTCCATCAGCACCCGAAAGCGGTGCACGGAGCCCCGAGTTCCCGTATCAGGAACTCGAGCTAAGTATGGAATTTCTCTCTTAGACGCGAAACTCAAATTCTTTCGAAATATTTAAACTAAGTCTTTGGTCAAAGGGTAAAAACATCTTTCACCTTATGCGTGTAAGGGTAAAAGCAAGTGGTCCCGCTAAATAAACGATTAAAGCAAAAAAGACTGATTCCGAGGAGCACTCCAGCGTCAGATCCGCCATGCCATACGCTACCACCAGTACAGAAAAGATGAGGTTCAACGTCTCAGAGCCGTATTGTCGACCAACTGGCACGAGAAGCCAAAGATATTAGGTGAAAAGAACTCGAGTGCATAGTATCGGGTCAAACCCGAGAATCTAGACCCGACCCAACAAAGGACGCATAACCCGGTATCCAAGCCAGGGCAGGTAAAAGTCTATAAATACACCATTTATTTACTTCAGAAGGGGATCTGATCCTGATCTGAAGAAACTCTTACAAAAAGTCCATTCTCTCGAGACTAAGGCCCAACCTTTAAAATTCTTAGTCTTTCGGCTGTTTAGGGTCAACCTCTCTAGATCCTTCCCGGATAACTCTCTTTTCCGGTCAATTCTTGAACGTCTTCTCTCTAGATATCCTGTTTTCACTTTGTCTCGCCGCAAATTTATCTACCTATATGTTCTGATACACCACGGACCACCCCGGTGTCACCCTTTTCACTCTCTTCCTCATTTTTTGACCTTCTTTCCTTGCTCTCCACGACTCCTCGTGGTCGTTCTTCTTCTCTCTCTTTTTGCTCTTTTCTGACTTGAGTATCGGAGAGCCGTCAGAAAATACCCACAAATCATGTTTTCCCGGCCTTCATGCGTTTGTTGATTGCGCAGGAGCTGGTCCCCCCAAGTGGTTGTTCAAGAGGATTAAAAATCTCCTAGACAATTTGGCGCTAGAAGGAAGGGGGGGGGGATAAGTGCTCCACCAAGATCAATAAACGCGAAAACGCAACGAGATCCCAATTCTCAGTGAAAAATCCCAACTGCGGGCACTGGAGCGACTCATATGGATGCAACATCATTCAAAGTGATAAAATAATAAAAGAACGGAAGTCCCGTCACAGGGAAAGTGGGTGGTGTAAGATCATACAGGGATTAGGTGACACAGTGAAAATCGTAAGTTCGAAATACGTCAACGAAAAGATGGAGCCTTGGTGGGCTGGAGGCATCTACCTAAGGTCAGAGCTTCCAAATTAACTGATTAGAGGGGAATAGATCCCTAACGAAATAGACGACAACCCAACTACGAAAGCGACCCGCGGAAGAAAACGAACTGAGAGGACTCACCAATGTAACGTCACTGGAAAAACAGGAGAGTGAAGAGGGAGATGAAGACAGGAAGACCAAGCTCAAAGCAATGAACTTAGGAAAGAATATGCAAATAAACAAGGATGTGAGATCTCCCAGAAAAGAAGAAAGGAACGAACGAGTAAGACAACCGACACAGGCTGAGCTGTCGTACCCAGGAAACCATGGCATGGGTGACAAAGGGGGTTCACTCTAAAGTACTCGAACAATCAAAAGGAATCCTACGAGCAACAACCTCACTGAGCAGAACGAATTTTTCAGATACGATGATTCATGCAATAAGGCAAGCCATCCAAAATAAATAAGAATGGATGATGGTTCGCAAGAGCCGTGCTTAAGGACGGCTAACGAGTAGAGTCAAGGGTAGGATGGCCCGATGGTGTTCCAATCAAAGGACATACAGATGTGGAAGATGTGTATGAGGTGCTAAAAGCACAAAAATTCAGCAAAATGAGTTCCGACTAAAAAAGTGCACAGTCACTCAATAAAAAATATACAACTCAGGAAAAGAGAGCTAATCTAAGCGACGCTTCTTCGAGTACCCGGATGGAACCTCCTCCGGGGAGCTGGGGTCCGGAAGCCTGCCTTCGCGCATCAAGAGATCCTCGGGCTCGCCAAGATCCCCTAGCATCCACTGTATGTGTGGGACGTTTAGTGCACGTAGCAATGAGACGACGTAAAGGGACTTCAAGTAAGATATCTCAGTCTGCAAGGAGTTAAGGACAGTACGAAGTGCCATGCATTGGCCACAAAAAGTCTGGAGAGCAGAAGAAGGAGCATCCTCAACTCGCTTGAGATCATCAAGAAATCCGTCATGCAATCTCAGGGGAGAAGAGACCCTCGCTGGAGCATCCTGGAAGCACAAGCAAGAGGCATGGTATGAATATGGAGGTTAAGCCAGATAGAGGAAAAGGGAAAGGCTGAAGGGGTTCGTTCGCAGAAGAGGAAATTGACCCGATGAATTGGATATGACGAACAGAGACGGGTATCGACCTCATCCCAAGAAAATCATCGGAGGATCCGAAATAACGCCTCATTACCGTAGCTTGGAACTTGGGGTTGATTTGAAGTCACACCAAGATAAGAGAAAGCGCCGAACCTGATAAAAATGAGGCGCTTCGTCAGGAAGACATCAACATCGGAAAAAGAGGGAAAGGCACGCATAATTAAGAATAAATGACAGAAAGTACCTCAGAGAGGAGAGCCAGCCAATGAGCCGTTAAATAGAGAGCTAGCGTTCACGGCGTTAGAGTGAAAAAGGAAGCATGTAAAGAGGAGGATGGATGGAAAACAAAACATGGCCGACGGGAAATCCACCCTTAGAGCATTCGCAGAAGGGACAAATCCTGAAGTCCAACGCGAAGGGTGAGGAAACAAAAGCCCAATGCTCTGGCGAAAGATGTAAAAAGAAGAGAAGACTACCTACACACTGGGGCCCAGAACCGAAGGAAACAATCGAGTTCGGAACACCTGACAAAAAAATAGGAACATATTCTTCTGATGAGTCCAACCAACTAAGAATACTTAGAGGGGACTCCGCGCCGACGCGAAGTCTCATCTCTCGAAGGAGCGAGAACCCGTTGGAAATTCCTCCAACTCGTAAGCACTTGCCACCATCTTGCCATTGATGTCGACACCCGATAAGTCTGAGAGAACCTGGAAGGAGTTGAGCAAACCCCAAACGCAAAGAGAGAGTTGGTTAGGGGCCACATAGATTTCACGGCAGAAATCGACCATGATGGTGGATAACCGACCTCGAAAACACGCCAGAAAGCTATTAGAGAAAATGAACGTACACCCAAGTGGAGGAAGACTTGGGTCGTCGGAAGGTAAAGGCTGAAAGAAGTCGAGTAGCTCATCATGAACGTTCCTGGGGGCATGAGAGGGCAAGTCCATTACGACAACAATAAGAGAATGAAGATGGTAAGTCGGTGTGAAAAATCTATAGAATAAGGAAAAAGAAGCGACATGGATCAAAGCGAAGGCTTCTGGTGTACATAATTAGTAGAAAGGGAAAATCTATGAAATGTGAAAATCATGGTCGAAATACGAAGATTAAGGTCGCATCAGCGTAAAAGAAGGGAGAGAGACCCATTGAGTGATGTGCTCGAATCAAACAAATCCTGAGGCCATCCCCAACAACCTCAAGAAAGGGGTCACGCCATCGAAAAGAACGGTGACAATACACGAGGCATCAGCTACGAAAAAGGTTCCAGGCCTTAACACGAAAGAATCCATTGACAAGAAAAGGGGAACCAAACAGGAACATAGACTTAACAACAACGAGGGATTTTTTACCCGCGGATCAAATTCCTATAGCATATGAAAAGAAGAAAGTTACCGATCGCGTCCGACCGCGTGGAATCCACCTCCCAATCAAGCATCGAGGACAGACGAGATCAATCAAGAGAGGTCAACTCCCACAAAATTCGAGGAAAAAAGGTCAAATAGCATTTCAACAAAGAATGACAAGGATTCGCCATAATAAGGTCAAATTTATTTCAAATATAAAAATATACATAAATTCTTTTACGAAAAACCACTTCAAAGAAAGAGGCCTAAGAGCCCAATAAAAAATTCCATGAAAGGAAAACCCATAATATCTATAAATATATAAATTTATATGCTCTTCCCTGAGAGGACAAAAGGAATACTCCTCGTCTCGTAATGGTGTATTCCCTAGTCCGATCGGAGAAAAGAGAACTGACTACAAGCAGCAAATGGCTGGCAAACCCATAATAGCCCATCAGCCCAAATGCCAGGTTATCACAACTTCGACGGAAGTTCTCATGCTTCCCGCTAGGTCTCCGTACTCAGGTTATCACAACCTCCGTGAGATTTCTCATGTTTCTCGCGAGGTCTCCGGAGTCAGGTTATCGCTACCTCCGAGGGGGATCTCGAGTCCTCCCAGGTCTCTTGACTGAGGCAAAGGCCTCCAGGGATCTCGTGCCCACAGGTCTCCGAACTAGAGCTGTAAATTTGAACGAAAGTCCGCGAACCGTAATCCCATATGTCCTGTAATCAAGCGGTTTAGGACTTCATTTTCCTATCTGCGGTCTAGCGGACTGAGACCGCTGTGGTTCGTGGTCTGTAGCGGATTGGTACATGCGATTTATGGAATTTACCGCGAACTCATAAAAAAACTTAAATATTAAAATTAAAATAAATCTTTTGCAACTGTTTCACTTCTAGGATTTTGACTTATGAAGTCATTTCAGGTGGAAGAAAAACATCTTAGTTACTTCTCTTGTTTTTAAACTCATGAAGTTATTTCTCAGTCTATTACTTGATACTTCTCTAGTTCTTTTGCTTATGCAGTTACTTCTTCAATCTTCATTACTTGATACTTCTCTAGTTCTCTTGCTTTTGAATTTTTTCTTTTAATCGTCAAATTATTAGTTGGTTTTTATTTATGGTTATGGACACTAAGTTATAGTTATGGCTTCTAAGATCAATTGAGAACAAAAAAATTTTCGTTCCGATTAAAATATTAATCCGCAAATTGATCCACATATCCGCAAATCTTAAGCGGTTTGGATTAGGATTTTGATTTTTAGTACTGCAGTCCGCCGCGGACTAGTCCACCAAAATCCGGAAAAAAACCGCCTCGGTGCGGATTGATAATCCGCGGATTAATCCGAATTGACAGTACTACTTTGAACTAAGGTTTTGGCCTCGATTAGGGTTCTCATGCCCTCAGATCTATGGACTCAGGCTCCGGCCTCCCTAGGGGATTTCGTGCCTCTCAGATCTTCGGACTCAGGTTCCGGCCTCCATGGAGGTTTTCATAACTCCCAGGCTTTCGGGCCAATATATACTTGTGTTTGAAATTACAGGAAACATGGACGGAGAATCACATTCACAATTCGATATTTCTTTTCGGTGTTCGAGTAAACAGGGACGGAGAATCGCATTCCCAATTTGATATTTCTTCTAGGTGTTCGAAGTATACATGGAAAGAATGTGACTCTTCCATTGCCTGAGTCCGCTACTCAGACTCGAGCAACGAAGGGCAATTGTTGGGGATAAAATAATCTCCTTTGAGTTAAGTGAATCGCTTAATAACATCTGTCTTTAGCTTAGGTGAATCTCTTAGCGCCATTGTAGTTAGTCTACTAGACCAAGCCCTAGAGATATTTGGACATGAGTCAACAATGACCCAAGTAACTTGATGGGTAAGACCACCTATAACTGATCCCCATCCCGAGTGGTGTGGCCATGCTACCAAGGATGATCTGGCTCAGAGACTGAGTGGTCAGACGAACAAGTACCCCCATTAGCACCCGGAAGCAGCGCACGGAGCCCGAGTTCCCGTATCAGGAACTCCGGATAGGTATGGAATTTTTCTCTTAGACGCGAAACTCAAATTCTTTCGAAATATTTAAACTAAGTCTTTGGTCAAAGGGTAAAAACATCTTTCACCTTATGCGTGCAAGGGTAAAAGCAAGTGGTCCCGCTAAATAAACGATTAAAGCAAAAAAGACTGATTCCGAGGAGCACTCCAGCGTCAGATCCGCCATGCCATACGCTACCACCAGTACAGAAAAGATGAGGTTCAGCGTCTCAGAGCCGTATTGTCGGCCAACTGGCACGAGAAGCCAAAGATGTAGGTGAAAAGCACTCGAGTGCATAGTACCGGGTCAAACCCGAGAATCCATATCCGACCCAACAAAGGACGCAGAACCCGGTATCCAAGCCAGGGCAGGTAAAAGTCTATAAATACACCATTCATTTACTTCAGGAGGGGATCTGATCCTGATCTGAGGAAACTCTTACAAAAAGCGTATTCTCTCGAGGCTAAGGCCTAGCCCTTAAAATTCTTAGGCTCTTTCGGCTATTTAGGGCAATTCTCTCCGGATCGTTCTCGGATAACTCTCTTTTTCGGTCGATTCTTGATCGTCTTCTCTCTAGATATTATGTTCCCACTCTGTCTCACCGCAAATTTCTCTACCTATATGTTCTGATACATCGCGGACCACCCTTTGCTCGGCTCGGTGTCACCCCTTTCACTATCTTTCTCGTTTTCCGACTTTCTTTCCTTGCTTTCTACGACTCTCCGGTGGTCGTTCTTCTTCTCTCTTTTTTGTTCTTTTTTTATTTCAGCGTCGGAGAGTTATCGGAAAACACTCACAAATCATGTTTTTTCGGCCTTCACGCGTTTATTGATTACGCATGAGCTAATACTCCCAGTGGTTATTTAAAAAAATTAAAAATTTCCGAGACAGGTTCGAAACTTCTAAATTTTATTTAAAAAAAATGATCGAAAGACCAAAAGTTATGTATAACCCTTTACCAAAATAAAGTTATGTGAAGCTCGACCACAAATTATAGGATTCAACAATGTCATTTCATCATAAAACGACAATGGCATCTTTTATCTTAACAAAGGAAGCAGAAACTTTGTGCGCATGGGACAGTGAGGTAAGGCTAAATGTTAACTGTATTACAATTTCGACACGTAAACTTATATGAAAGTATAAACGTCGTAAATTTGTTTATAAGAACTCAAATTTTATAAAAAAGTTAATTTGGTGGGCAGCAAAAAAAAAAAAATATATATATATATATATAAATTAACCAAAATTTTTAAAGTGAATGGCTAGTATTTTGCCATAGAAGGTTTTGGTTAGATTATAAGTTTTTTTTTTTTTTTTTTTTTTGTTATTTAGCCCATTTTTCTTTTATAAAATATGTTTATAAGTAATTTATAAGAAAATTTATAAGAATTTTATAAAGTTCGTAACATCTTTTATAAACTTTTATAAATTTGAGTTTTTGTAAACGTTTATAAAAATAGTATTTTTGAAAATTGACAGCAACCAATGATACTTTTAAAAAATGGTATAATAAAAATAATATTTTTGAAATTCTCTAGGGACGAAATTTTAAATTCTCTTTCGAAGGAATATTCCTGATTTTTTCCATTTGGGATAAAATTCTTAAATTAAACTAGTATTACATTAAATTAAAAATAATAAATAATAATGATAAAATATCATAAACATACTTTAATTTCTTACAATGAAAAATATATTCATTATTATTATTCCATTTAAAATTATGCATATTTTATACATGATTTTAGTTTTGGAAATTCTTATATATTCATGTTTCCGTCCCGATTTTCATTCATGTTTCCGTCTCGTTATACATTGAATTTTTGTTTACCTACACGTAATGTTGATAAACCTAGAACATACATTTTTATTATTTATGTCATGAATGTATTAGTTGGAATACTTATAATATTTTTTTAGTCAAAGAAGATTATAATTTTCTCTTTTTTTGGTAATTTTTTGTTTCTTCTTAATTTTTTTTTTTTTCAAAGAAAGATGAAAAGGTTAGGCAACAAAAAGTCACACCTGCAACATTAAGATGGTCTAGATCCATTACGTACGCGCACACATTTAGATGTGCAACATATACATATACACTACACATATACACGTATATATATGTATGTACACCTCCCCACATCTGAATGCAGATTCTGGAGATTTATAAAGCTACTTAAGATTCTAATCCTATGATTATTGTGAGAACTAAAAAAGAATAATCAGTAAATTTTAGAGAAAGAGAGGAGAGAGAGAGATTACCTTCTTCATAGGAAAGCCTTTCTTTCTTCTTCAGCATTCCTCAAATTTTACCTTCCCAAGAAACCCAACACAGAAGAAAAATCTAAAAGGTACTTAATAACTTCTCATCGTTCTTAGTTTTTTTTTTTAATTTTATCCATTTCTAGTTAAGTAATCCTTAAAAAATGGTTCCTTAATCCTTGTCTATATATACATTAACGCGTATTTAATTTGTGTTTATATATGTATATATATATCTTATCTGCCTCAAGAATTGGTTTCTATGTCGGAAGTTTAGTTATTTGCGGGGAGAGATGAAAGTCGGAGCTCCGAGAAAGAAGCCGGGTCAGGTCATCGTCCAGTTTCTTCTTCTGCATCTTCTTCTTCAAAGTGTTTATTCTCAGAAATCACAGTATGTTTTCTCTTCACCCACCTCTGTTTTTTTTTTCCTATATCCGAACCGGGTCGGGTCGGGGTTTTTATCTGTCTATTTTTTTTTTAAAATGCACATATTGGTCCACAATGTTTTAATTTCCAAGTTCACATGTCGAACTTACTGAAAGGTACAAACAGAGGTTCTTAACTTTTTTCATCAGAAACTGGTGTGTTCTATTTTGTAAATTTTCACTTGTCTATTGTTTATTTTTGATTTTATTTTTGAGTTCATGAAGAAATTATAGAATTACAAAAATTGTAAGCCTTAAGACGAAAAATATATGATTATCATAAATGTTTGCCCAATAAACAAACACAAAAGAGAAAGCAAAGGTTTCCTTGATTCCATTTCCATATTAACATTTTAGGTGATTATATGATTAGTTTTTAAATTTCTTTTGTTTTGGTTTCCTTGACTATAACAAATGGTTTAGAAAAACATAAATGAAGTTTCGTTGGTTAATGACAATTCTTAACTACTTACAAGTTTAATAACGTACAATATCTAAACAGGGAGAATCTCGAAACCGAGATCGTCACGAGACGTGTGTTAAAAAGTTACTATGAACGTTAAACGACAAAAAGAAAAACAAAGAATATTTGTTTTAAGGAATTGGTCTTGTTAATCTTTCAAAGTTGGAAAAACAAAAACAAAAATCTTTCAACCTTCGTTTCTTTTTATTTTTAATTTCAAAACCTTAGGAAAAATATTGGATTGCTTTTCCCTTTCGACTCTAAACCTACATGTCTTTTTTTAAACTACTTGTCTTCTTCTCAGTTCTCACACATATTCTATATAATATATATATATATATATATTCTGTATATATATATATTCTGTATGTTTATTCTTTCAACATTATATTTATTTATGTAATAAATAGTAACTTATGTTCTTTATGCCTTTTCATACCATGATGGATATTTTGTTCCCTTCATTGGAATTATTCTTTTCGTCTTCAACACTCTTCAACTAATGTTGACCGTTCATATTCAAGTGGAGTTCGTACCATATTATAACTACTACATATTATATAGTTGAAGTTTTATAAATTAAACCAAAAATGAATCAAATTGTTTTCAGATCATCTACTCTAATTAGTAGAATCACGACCTATTCAACCGATAAATTTGTAACTTTTAGTATTGATATTTTTAATTGACTTTTTACTACTTTAATTTAAATACTTTTAACAATAAAGTAAATTTTAGTTTATCTCAAATAAATTATTGAAAATCAAACGCATGCATGATATGCTAATCCAAAAGTACTTACAGTCTCTAAAATTTAAAATTTTAATTTATATTTTTTTGGTACAATTTGTTTTAATTACAGAAACAAACTTAATATCACAAAGCCTGGACAAAACATACCAGCCCTAACAGTTCAGCTACGGAGAGTTAATCGTGACAAGGTAAAAAAAACTAAAATCTCCTTATTTTAAATACTATTTGTTTCTTACAGTATAATAAGAATTTTGTTGGTTTTAAGGTGGTAGTTGATAATGGTATTATTCAAGTTACTTTCTCGAGCCCACAAGGCTTGATCATCGGAATCAAATACAATGGCATCGATAATGTGTTGGACGACGACATTGACGATCGAGGGTAAGATTTTTTTTTAAATTATTTATTTAACATAGAGGTATTTAGCACATCTTTTAATATGTTTGGAACATATTATATTTTTAAAAATGTTTACATACATTCCCTTAATTAATGCACATAACTTTTTAATTATGTCCACTTGCATTTTTGGATGAATTGTTATGGAAATAGGTATTGGGACGTAGCCTGGTATGAACCGGAAAAGGAATTGGAAATTGACAAGTGAGTTTTCTAATCACTCCTCGTCTTATTTTGTTTTTTTTTGGGGTAAAATATTAAATTTTATACCATTTTAGAATCACTCATCTTCTTATTTTGTTAATATATAACTTATATATGCAGCTTTTTTAGAACTATTTAATTAGGCTTAATTGGAGGTGTCTGCTGTCTGTGATATAATAGTATACACTAAAATATGTTTTTTCAATATATATCACAAATAGTAATATTCTCAACAGCAAAATAATTGATGTTTCTGATGATATTTATATATGTAAAATTGATCAAGGACAGATGATAGTTTTGATAACATATTTTGTAGCGACAACCCCGATAACAGTTCGATAAACATTTTTACATTTTTTTTTTGTATTTCCTAGATTAGAAGGAGCTAAATTTGAAATCATAACTCAGAACGAAGAACAAGTTGAAATTTCATTTACAAGGACATGGACTATCTCCAAACGTGGCTCCTTGGTCCCCCTAAACGTAGATAAAAGGTACGTTGGTTATTGGTAAGAGATATTTATGTATGTTTATATAAATTATGCCTTCCAAAGTAAATAATATTATAATAATGTAATTCTTTTTTAAAGATATATTATTCGAAGTGGTGTCTCCGGAATATACATGTACGGTATATTGGAGAGGTTAGAAGGTTGGCCCGATGTGGACATGGACCAAATCAGGATCGTCTTCAAGCTCAACCCAAAAAAGTAACAATACGTTATATTAATTATATACGTATACGTAAATTTCAATTTAAAGTAATTTAATAAAATTGTTTGTGATTTGAAAAAATAGTAAAAAAAATTTTGGGAGAAAATTTCAGATTTGATTTTATGGCGATATCTGATGATCGTCAAAGAAGTATGCCATCGATGGCAGATCGGGACAATGCTAAGCAATTAGCTTACAAAGAAGCTGTTCTTTTGACAAATCCACAGAACCCTATGTTCAAAGGAGAGGTATATATACTATATAGACCATTATAAAATGTTGCATCATTATAAAAAATCAATAACTTTTTTCAACTTTTAATTAAATAGTTTATCATTATAATAGATTTGTTGTTGTTTACAACTCACATACACATTTCTATATTTGAATATGAGTTATGATACGACGATAATACTAATACAGATCGTTTAGTTATAAATCACCTTAAACTAAACCAAAGAACTGGTCGGGAATGGATGGTTTATATGTTTCTTGAGCATTTCAATGCGTTTTTAGTCAAAAGTGTAGAAAAATAGTAATACATGGGGGAATGATCTGGTGTGACGCAGGTAGACGATAAGTATATGTATTCAGTGGAAAACAAAGACAATAAAGTGCATGGTTGGATTTCATCGGACCCACCGGTTGGGTTTTGGATGATCTCTCCAAGCGATGAGTTTCGTCTTGGTGGGCCCATCAAGCAAGACCTCACCTCTCACGCGGGACCCATCACTCTCTCCGTGAGTTCTCATTTTATCATTTTCATTTGATCAAATTTAAACTCCAAATCATGATAATTAGGTTTTGATTAGTGAAATAGAAGTTGAGTTATATATATAAAAAAGGTTTTTTTTTTTTGTCGTCATATAAAAAAGCTTTTGATTGATATTCCCACTGATAGAAGAATTTACCGTCTTTTTTTTTTTTGTCAACCATGCAATCTTACAAAAGTTATAATTTATGTTTTAAAATTTCGCTATCTCATCGTTATAATATAAAACAATTAAAAAATCACATTATTAATTATATTGTTTTCTATTGCATTTAAGTTTATCTTCTAAATAATTTTGCAATTGATTCTAGTAGTTCGGCGTCTTACCATAATTTTGTTGAAAAGATTTTTTTTTTGTTTTTATCGTTTGATAAATTAATTTTCGTTTTATACAATTTAACAATACATTTGAATTTCTACGTTTGTTAACAAACAAATTTTTTTTTGTTGAAATTGTTAATATAACATTGGTTTTCGCAAAACAATTGTGTTTTGTAGATGTTTACGAGCACACATTACGCAGGAAAAGTGATGAGAATGGATTATCGAAATGGAGAGCCATGGAAGAAAGTTTTTGGACCTGTCTTCGCTTATCTCAACTCTGTCTCTCCCAAAGATTCCACTCTTCGTCTCTGGAAAGATGCTAAACGACAGGTTTTTATGTCGTAGTATCACTCTTGTTGTTTTATAAATACATAACTTATTTCATATAGTTCCTTATATTATAGATTTAAATTTATATAAAATGGTTACTAATTGTCGCAGATGGCTGAAGAGGTCAAAAGCTGGCCTTATGATTTTGTAAATTCAGAAGATTATCCTCTTTCTCATCAAAGAGGAACAATCCAAGGTCAATTCTATATCAAAGACAGGTAAATAATATAATTTTTTTAGATATCTACTTTTACCATTGTACATTTTAATCTTATTTTTCTTCGGATTATATAATATTGTAGCTACGTGTCAAGGTTAAAGATATATGGAAAATTTGCTTTTGTTGGTTTGGCACCAGTTGGTGAAGCCGGTTCATGGCAAACGGAATCCAAGGTATATATATAGTTATTATAATAATAGTCATTTTTATAGTGTATATATTAATTTTTGTTTTTTTTAATCCTTTTGGGACAAAAGGGATATCAATTTTGGACGAAAGCTGACAGAAAAGGGAAATTCATAATAGAGAATGTGAGGGCAGGCAATTATAGTCTCTACGCATGGGGTTTTGGTTTTATCGGTGACTATAAATATGAGCAAAACATTACTATCACGCCAGGTATATACATACGTATAATTTTCCATTATAATCCCATTTTGATCATAGCTAGAGAAAGCATGCTTGGTCTCACCGCTCATTACATCTCAAAAAGTGTTTGGATATAAATAAGTGACATCGAATCGATATTTATTAGGTATGATTTCAGTTTTGGTATATGTATACAAATACGTCCATTTTGTGTGGATTCATTTACATGCTCCTTTAGATATGATTGTATGTTTGCGTTTACGTTTCTGTATTATCATATTCTAATTATCATAGCATAAAAACGGGACTTTTTAGTTGTAAGCTCACTAAAGTTACATTTATTCATTTTGTTGGGTAGGTAGCGAGATGGATGTAGGGCCTATAGTGTATGAACCACCGAGAAAAGGTCCGACGTTGTGGGAAATCGGTGTACCGGATCGGACCGCCGGAGAATTCTATATACCGGATCCTTACCCTACACTTATGAATAAGCTTTATGTTAACCCACTTCAAGACAGGTTAGTACTATAATCTTCTCATGGAGTAGTAGATTTACATATAAGTAGGAATTCTCATTTTATCTTTTTTTTTTCTGCGATTTGACACGATCCTCATCATTAAATTTAAATTATTAAATTTGAAATGCAGATTTAGGCAATATGGATTATGGGATCGTTATGCAGATTTGTACCCACAAAATGATCTTGTCTACACAATCGGTGTAAGTGATTATAGAAGAGATTGGTTCTTTGCCCATGTCACCAGGTAAAATACATAACTATATATATATATATATATTTTTTTTTCTATTCTAATGCTTATATTACAAATTATCTATTATAATTAACATTACTTTTTGATATTATAGAAACGTTGGAAACAATACATACCAAGCAACGACATGGCAAATCATATTTAACCTGAAAAACGTGAACCGGGTCGGACTCTACACACTCCGAATAGCTCTAGCCTCAGCCGCTGATTCCGAATTACAAATTCGAATCAACAATCGGAAATCCGATCATATTTTCACGACCGGTTTAATCGGAAAGGACAATGCGATTGCGAGACATGGAATTCATGGGTTATATAGATTGTATAGTATCGAGGTTGGTGGAAATTTACTAAGTGTTGGTGATAATACGATATATTTAACTCAAACCAGAAGTATAGGACCGTTTCAAGGTGTTATGTATGATTATATTCGTCTGGAAAGTCCTTCTACAACTTGAAAAAAGAAATCGGATAGAGTGAAAATAATTTACTGTAGAGGGAAATTTAAATTTGTTTGTTTTTTATTTTCTAGCTAGAGTTGGTTTTTATTCATTTGAATGTAATATTAAGGGGTGTGAATATATAATAAGACCGAATGTATTAATGTATATATCATTTGTGCATTTTATTACTATTATTATTATTTTTCCTTTAACTCTTGTGCATTTTAGTTTAGAGAAGAAAATCAATAGTTCTATGCATGTGTGATTTTGCACATCACCCGCAACAAATTAACAAAAATTTTAGAACCCAAAATATTTTCTTAAAAATATTTAATATTAAGATATAAATAAGACCTATATTTCAAATATTGAACATAGTCTATAATTATTTTCATTACTATTTAGCCGGTCCTAGATATCACATATGTCTTTAGTCACCCTACAAGCCACTCATTATAGGACTCTATAGTCGTCTCTATGTGCATTTGATCTTAGCTAGGAAACTCTAGTTTTATATATATGTTCAAATTCAACCTAAGCATAGATTAAATACATATACTTGTAATGTTTCATGAAAGTCAGAAGAACCTAATTTTCTCCTCTATTCCCATTACCTTTTTAGCCATGGGAGAGCCAAGTGAAGTAGTAATAATGAAAACAATGGAGATGGTGAATTAGCAAGCTAAGGATGATGTTATTGTTACATCAATGTAATCATGTAGCCATATAGAGAATCACAAGAGAATAGAGTTTCTCTATTGCTATTTAGCTATTTATTTATCTTGACCAAATCTTCTTCTTGGAGTCTCTCTCTCTTCCGACTGGAACTTGTTGTTGTTCTCTGTTAATAATAACCTTCTTCTGAGCCACAGGGACTTGGTTTGATGAACCAGAAACTGGTCTTGTTGGTCTGATTACTCTCCCAGCTACTTTTGGTGGGTCTGATTTCCTGATCCGTTTCTCCTTCATATGATGATCATCACCATTGTTCTCTGTTTCGCTGCTTCTCGAGGCTCTCTTCTTTCTAGTAATCTCATTGAGATTTAAAGAATCGTTTCTTCTAGTACTTGTTGTCGTCTTGAGACGGTTTGATGTTCTCAGGATGTTGTTGGATTCCGTATTCTCGTTGCCAAAGTTATCTTCTTTGAAGCAAGTTTTCACTTCATTAGGAGTAGCACTCGCAACATCAGGGAACTCTCTAGTTGTTGCCATTTGCTGTATATGCAGCTCTTGCTCTTTAAGCCTCATTTCAAGTTCTTTAATCTGCAAAAACAAAAACTATTATTTCTCACACATGTGGCCATATACGGAATCAGAAGCTCGAAAATCCCGGGACAATCCATGAAACTAACCTTCTGTCGTAGTAACACTGCTTCTTGGCTTTGCTCGTCTTTTAGTTTCGTCTCCAACTCTTTAATCTGGGATACCATATCGAAATGGAAGACCAAGATGGTGAGATTTTACGAATAAAAAGAATGTAAGTTTGAGATTTGACTCAGTCCTCCTAACCTTTTGTTGCCACACAAGAGAGTTGCCTTCAGACTCTTTCAATTTATTCTCAAAATCCTTAACCTTCTGTTGCCACATAAGGGAGTTGCCTTCAGATTCTTTCAACTTATTCTCAAGATCCTTAACCTGTAGGCATCATTTAAGAAGTTTGGTAACTCTCAATTGTTCTCACTCTCAACAAAACATTATGGCATTTATGTAACAATCAATATTTGATCTCAGGAAACCTTCTGGTGGTAAGCTGCAGAGTCTGATTGGTGTCTCTCCCTGAGCTTACACTCTAGCTCCTTAACCTTCAGTGGAAAAATGGTTTTGTTAGTCATAAAATGGTAATCGAGGAAATCAAGCATGTCTTTAGGCAGAAGAAAAAAAAAAAGAGAACCTTCTGCTGGAGATTGGTACAAGTCTCATCTCTGCTCTTTAGTCTTTCTAGAAGCTGTGCGTTTTGTTTTTCTGATTGGTTATGCAGTGACTCAAGCTGGCTTTCAAGTTCTTTGTTCTTTTCCTGGAGACTTCTGTAAGAGTGGTCTCTTCCTTTATTCTTACCTTCCAGGTTCTGTATGTTCTCTTCCAGTTTCTTTATCGATTCATCTTTAGATCGGCTTTCTTGCCTTGCTTTCTCAACCTTTAAAAGTGATATATGAAGCAATAAGGGAAAGCTGTGACACAATCCAAAAAGACAAACCAGGAAGAAAAAGAAAAAAACTTGCAGAAGTCATACCATTGCTTTCATCTTCTGAATCTCACCGGTATCAACTTGCTTCTTCGCAGGACCCAACTCAACCCCTCTTACACGAGTTGCAAAGTTAAGTGAACTTAGAGTCTCACTCACATCATGCTCAGAGGGACTGATTTGCACAAACATCAGAGTCTTTGAGTCACCTCCTGCAACATTTGCACGTACACACCAGTTTACCAAAAGCACAGTGTAATCACGAATTGATCGATACTTAAGAAAAGGTAATGAAGATTCTTACCTAGTGAATCTTGAAGCAGATGTGTTAGTTTGGAGTTCCTGATATTTAATAATTGGTAAGTGTTAAAGTAGTCGAGAGTCATAAAGGTCCCCACAGAGATGGAGAGGGAGAATTATGCAAAGGATTAGACTAACCTGTATGGAATGTGACTACTCTTTGTAGCCAATGCATAAATCACATCCCCGAGAGCTGAAAGTGACCTATTTATGTTCTGTGCTTCCTTCAGACGCTCACCTTGCACGTCGGTCTTTGCCAACCTCTCACTTCCGGCTAAATCTACAAGCCAAAGCTTGCTTTTTGTGCATTCACCATTCATCAGGTTCTTTGCTTTTACCATTATAGAGAGCATGCTGCAAAGAGAACTTGATATATTAAACAACCCTCATAATGTAACATAAAATGTGGGTTGCTAAATATCAGGAACATTTAAATAACATAGTGAGAGAGGCATATATCCCAAGATACCAGTGAGAGCGGCTGCTATGCTCATTCACATTATTGGATCCAACAGATCTAGCATTGCTCCCAGCTTGAAGCACATTCCACACTTCATTTATATTTTCCACTTTTGCTTCCACTAATCCAGGAACATGATGGTACCCCTCAGAGGTTTGTTTTATCTCCAACCTTAGTAGCAAAATCCATAAAATTAAGATCAAGCTCTATGGAAAATGTCTGTTTCAATCCCTGTGTTCAAGACTTAATTAAAGTAGAGTCCTTACTTCTTTGATGCTGGTGATGTTGCCAACAAGTCTCTTATCTGTTCATTGTAGACCTCAAGGACACTAACCGATATATTATATGAAATTGTCTCTCTCCTTTCTCTAGCAACTTCAAATAATTGCTTGACGGTTCTATAGTTGACACCCCTGTTCTGTGGAGTACCTTCCATTGTAAACGTCTTTCCAGTTCCTGTTTGCCCGTATGCAAAAATACACACATTGTAGCCGTCTAGCACTGAAACAACCATAGGAGAAGCATCCGCAAAGACATCAACTGCAAATCAAGAAAGAAACTTTGTTAGTAATCAGTGTTCTTTATACTTAATGATCTAACTTGACCATGACATAAAACACTACCTTGACCATCTTTCGGTGTATAAACTCTGTCAAACTTGAAACTTTTCTTGGAAGTATTTCCTGTAATGACACCAAGCTCTCCATCTTTTGCTCCATCAAAGTCAACAATTGTGGCACACCTAGTTGACGTTTCCTCCTTATTCAAAGGGCGGCAGCGACAAAAGACCCTAATATTGCCTGATATAAGAGATGTTGTCAGTAGATTCTTAAAGTGTGATGTAAAGAAGCTAAAGCAAATCATCATGAAAATACAAGATTTCTTTGCCTTTAGTCTCTTGTATATAGTTATATAGCTCCTTTCGCTTCGCTTGCTCTTCGCTGTACTTCTGCTTGAGATCCTCACACTGTGAAACTGTTTTCACGAGTTGTATAGTATTAGTTAATGGAATTGCCTCTTTAAATCTCATCTTCAGAACTAAATGAGTGGAGGTAAACTCACCGAGTGCCTGAACTCCATCAACCATTTTGTACAATTCGGGAATCGATTCCACGCATTCGTGTGCTTCCTGTGATAGCTGAAACTGTTCCCTTTTCATTATCTGCATAGCAACAGTTTTCATAAATTCCAAAATCGTTGAAAAACATGTATATTGCTGATAGGCTCTGGTACAACAGTACTTGAGGAAATACCCAGCTACCTCTATTTTCTCCTGTAGAGTAACAATGGCAGTGGCCCAATGTCTCTTGTCATTCTCATACTTGCAAGTGATACTCTTCAAACAATCAGCTTGCGTTAACACTGTTTGGTCTGTTTCAAGTAAGCACCAAATCAAAAGCAAGCAAAATGCCGTAAAAAAAAAGATATAAACGTAACAAATCTGGATTGCCAATGATGGGAATTCTCCCACTTTCACCCATATGTCAAATTCTGCATTACCTAGAGAGCGTGCCTCGAACATCTTATTGTCGAGTTCCATCATCACTTTCTCTAGTTGCTCATTGGCAGAGGTTAGTGACATCCATGCTTCATGGCACTCATTTGTCTTATGTTGGTAACGTTCAGAAAGCTCTTCTATCTTCTTCTCATACTTTTCATGAGCTTTGGCTCGCATAAACCTCTTCTGCTCAAATATCAACATAAAAGAAAAAAGAAATTCAGGTAATCCACAACGCTTATATTTTTAGGAAATAAGAGCCAGCAGGCTAGTTAAACAGTACCTGAGTTGGAGAAATCTCTATTTCGGCAGCACAATTCTCACACTTGATATAATCTTGTGATGTCCTTGGAACTGTACAGTAATGCAATGAATGAGTTAGAAACTGAAACCTTTGAGATTCCCTTTAATAGGTTAAAATGTTTAAACAAATCACAAGAGAAGAGCATTACCTGAAACCTGCGGTGCTTTCCTCAGAGAAATCCCACAAACCACTGGACTTCCATTAATTCCTTCGAACCTTACTCTAATCAATCCATCATCCATTACCATGACCCTTAAGTCAACCAACAGGAGTGGCCTGTTTGCGCCAACCACCGAGAAGATATCGAATTCAGCTAAGACCTGAACATAACAATAACTCTTTCTTTCAGCATTTACGCAAACTCTTATTCACAACTAGACGGAAAAAAAAACCATCTTCAGTTGGTCTACTTGCCTTGTCATCTTGAACATAGACATTGAACACCCTTATCCCTTTAGGTCCATTGGTATTAATAATCTCTGCGAAATGGAAATCGATGAAGTATTCTCCAGGAACAAGGTTGTTTAACCGGTAGCAAAAGTTCCCTACACGTGCTGACTGGTAAATGAATGGGTAGTCTCCTGCTTCAACTATAGACTCATCTGTTCTCAGCACATCCCCTCCTTCGAAATAGGTGTCTCTGAGGATATTCAACTCAGAATCTAATAACTTTGAATCATCTCCTCCAGCATTTATGAACATAATAATGGTCTCATCTGCTAAACACCAACAACAAAAGAATGCCTCAATACATAAAGCTAAATTGAAGTTTGTGGATTCACTAAATTAGAAGAGAAACCCTATTTCTTATTCGTTACAACCAGATCAAATGCATCTTCTCTCTCGGTGTGGGTGAGTGTGATTCTTCAATTTATAAATTTGAACAAAAGCAGAATATTTCCAAGATATATTGAGTGAGCCAGTAAAAATTAGGCGAAACGAAAACAAACAAAAAAAACCCAAATCCTAGGGTTCAACAAGTAATCGGGTAAGAGAATCAGATCCAAAACCCAGAAATTTCCCTAAACGAAAAGGAAATGCAGCTAAAAACCCACGATCAAGAAGAAGAAAAAAAACTCGAGTATGTAAAAATTGAAATCGAAAGTGAGAGGATCCAACCTGTGCGATGAGCTCTTGTGAAACCAGAGGGCACCAGTCTTGAATTCGGATCACAAACCATGGAATCCGCCAAAGAATCGTCGCACATATCCACGGAAGTATCTCCGATCTCTAATTTCTCTGTTGCATCATCGCTAACAAATTGGGAATCAGAAATCTCCGGTGAACCAGGTAACGTGGGTTTTGGATCCACTGGAACTGTAGCGTTGACCTGAATATCATCCATCGAAGCGGTTTCTTGTAAGCCCAGAAAAAACAAATATGAAAAAGCAAAGTGTTTCTCTTCTTCGTTATCTTCTCTTCGGAGATCAAGAAATTGAGAAAGGCTTATTGCAAAACAGAAAGATGGAGAGAGAAAAGCGTGATTTTCTTTTCCTTTTCTGGGTTTTGCTGTTTAAATTTTGAATCTCTGAAACGACCGTTAAAGATTTAGTGTACCGTTGACGATGATCCCGTAAGTTTATACGGGCCTCGATTTTTTTATAATGGGCCATAGTCCATATTAACTTAAAACCCAAACCGAACAAAAAATCAGAACATAAACCGGTTTTGGTATGATGTGGACCGGATTCGTGACTTAAACCGAAATTTGTTAAACCGAACCGTAGTAAAATTCGGTTATATTTCGGACCTATTTTTATTATATTCGAATAAACTAAATTTTCAGTTATTCAGTTCGAATTTTTAAAATTTTAAAAATTGAATTTTAATTTGGATCGGGTTTTGGACATTAACAGATAATAAATTTAAACTAAACTAATTAATTTGAATTAATTGTATAGATTTTTAGTATGTTTAAATGTATTTTTTCTATATATTTAATTAAAATACAATTTTTAAGTGAATTTCATTTAATTCTGTTTGGTTAATTCGGTATAGAAATTCGAGCTATAAAAATTAGTCCAGGTTTGGAGCGATAAATTCACCTTGGTAGTTTTGATTTATGCTCTGCCTTTTTGTAATGTTGTTATTCTAAGATCAAACAAAACATTGCACTAGATTTCTGACAACTGATAATTTTCAAAACCAGAAAAAAGGTTGGTGTTTGAGATAAAGATGAGTACCCACAAAATGAAACAACTGATCTCCATTACAAAAGTAGCTGCAAAAACGCAACAAAAGCAGGAGCATCACTAAAAGTATAGAATATGTTGTTGTTGAATAACTTTGGTTTTATCATTGATCAGCAAGGATTGACACGATCAAAGACATCGCGGTGCGGGTTTCCTCAGGAGTCCCAGAGATTAAGACCGTCGTTTCAACTCCTGTAGGATCCTTGACATCCACTGTAGCTCCTGAAATCTGTCGGTTTGCAAGAACCCACAAGTATATTACAACTTCATTGGCTTTTGTCTAGCATCTAAAAGGATAGGTTTAGAGAAGGCACAAGTTGCTTGAGGTACAGAAGAAATACCTGTTGTAGATTATCTAGACCGGCACCATCTCTGCCATAGAGTGAACCAAGAGCAACTTTCTCGACGGCTAGCTCCAAGGTAACGTTTCTCAAAGATACACCTTTACTTCTGCTTCCAAAAAAAAAACCACAAGAAATATTCTGTTTTATTCCACGAGATTGTTAACAAAATAGATCCATTGTTGTTAGCAAGAACAGACCGTGGTGGTAAAGAAGAGACGTCTCCATTGCTAGAAAGTTGAAGCTGTTTCATTCCCTGTGTCAAGTCATTTGCCAGCAAACTTGGTGGACGTGCAAAGCCTTTGAGTTCATCCACGTCTTTAAGGACTTCGGTGTGCATCAGATAATCGATCGACTTCATTAATTCTGCACCGCTTCTGACCATCTTCAAGTCTTGTTCACCATTTGATACCGAGAGAGAATCACCTCTGCTTGCATTCTGCGGTTTTGTTGAACCACCATGGTTCTTAATTGGAAGCAATTAACCCTCCAAAGTAGAAGAAGAGACAATAAAGAAAAATCTAACTTATGGGCAAGAAAACACACTTACTTGTTGTGATGGTTGCGGATTATATTTATGGCTTGTTCCTCCACTTTCGTATGGATTACTAACTCTAGCTCTCATTTCTTCTAAGACCTCCTTTGGCAATAGGTTCTCCCGTAGTTTAGAAGAAACATTAGACAAGGCCTTTTGTACATGCATGTACTCTCCTTTAATCTAAAAACAATCAGAGAGACAAAGGAGCAAATCAGAGAGGCAAAGGAGCATCTTATCCCGCAACTTTCTCATCTCCAAGCGAAAAAGCTTATACTGAAGACGCTTTTACTTACCTCTATCACCACTTCGTTTTCTGAGATACAGTCGAGAATCTGGTCACCTACTGGAATGTGTACATCAGCACCACTTGCTATGATTGCTTCTCTGTTTCCAATTATGCTATTAGCAAACTGCGATGGTACAACTAGCTTAGCTTTCACTACAGCACCATTGTGCAATCCCGAGAGCAGACCTTTCTCAACATCAATCTCAACAGATCTTGCATATACAAGAGCCAGAGCATTTTGTGCATGAGAGTACCGTGCCTCGAGGTTCTAAAAAACAACCAAAGCGAATTAATGCGATTATAATCAATAAAGAAACTCGAATTAAAAAAATGTAGCAGAGAGCAGGATAATAAAACCAACCTCACGTGCAGATATGGTAACAAGTCGTTCACTGGATACTTTTAAAGGAGCTCCAATTGAAATAGAAGCACCTGTTTCATTCTGCAGAGCTCTGATAATAGTTCCTTGTTTCCCAATTATGCCTCCAGCTGCTACACTCGTGCAGATTATTTTGAACACAACCTTTCTTTCAGTATCTTTTGAATCATGAAAACTGTTTCCTTCTTCATATGAATGCCTATTGGATGCAGCTTCTGAAGCATTAGGCAACAAAGAACGCAGGTTGGGGAAAAACTCAGAATGCGGATCCTCTGATTTTCCATCGGTAGATGATTCGTAAGCTTTGCTGCAGAGTGGTGGTGGGTACCCGTTGATAGGTGGACAATTTTGAAGACAAGTAGATACCATGACCAGCGCCTTCTTCACAGCCAAGACATCGCCCGTAATCTTTGTGCATAAAGAAGAGACATTCAAAACCAGAAAAACAAGAACGAATTTATCGACTTTTCAAAAACAGGAAAAGAATAATAGCGGAAACACTTGAGCTCAATATGCTATAAAACAGTAAAGTTTTAGTAGATTAATTATGTTTTTTCTCTTCTTTCTAATTATACTTTTAACACGCTCCTAATCTATAGCGGAATCGAAAATGTGATGAATGGTTAAAAATCGCAGATTCACGATTCCATTCATCATCACAGTGTTGATGTTTTCTTCTTCTACTTGTTCAAATTAAACACATTCACAGCTTATATATCAATCATGCATTGCTTCCATTATCATAAACCAAAGAGCCAAAAACCCAGAAAGGAAATCAAAAATACAAACATGGAAGAACAATTGGACTGAAATGGAGAAACCTCAAAAGACTTTAAAGTTTTTGTTTTGTCATAACAAAAACTTACCTGAATCAATTGATCGCTATTAGTGCCGCAAATCGGCGGAGGCAAAACCCTAATCATCGCACCAGAATTTCTCCGCATCCATTCCACATTCTTCCCTCCCAAACCCAAAACGGCTCCAATCTGATTCCGATCAGCGAGGATCCCACAATAAGCTTCTTCATCATCACCGTCGACGATTCCTCCGCTATCCTTCGCGGCCAAAACCGCCCATGATCTCTCCAAAACCCTAATCAACGCCGTCTGAGCAGCGGAGACCTCACAAGTCACCCAATCTTCATGTTCCCCGCCGGAGAAATCTCCGACTCTATCAGTCAATAGAACGCTTTTGTTAACGGCCGTAGACCCGACGATGAATACAACCCAGTGATCGGAGCCATTCACCGGAGACTCGCAGTGAATTTTGGTACCGGTCTCACGCCGGAGCTTGGAAACAACAGAACCGTTTGATCCGATTATGCCACCGATAACTGACGCGTGGCAGACTACTCGTAACGCCATCTCGTCCGGTAACACGTGAATCACCGGTCGCCGCTGCAATCGTCGATTCTGATTCGATTCGGCGGTTACTCCACGGCGGTTACTCATGGCGGCGCACTTTAGCAAAACGCCGTTTCGCTTTCTTTCTTCTTCCCAAAAGTCACGGTGAAGGAAGCGGGAATGACAAACGCCAAGACCAGTAGGAAAACACTTAAAACGTGGAAAAGAAAGAAAAAAAAATCACGATTTTGAAGAGAACGCGTGAATCTCTCAAAATCACCACGATTTTCGCACAGATTTGTATCAGTGCGTTTCTAGGTATGGAAACTTTTAACGGGAATTGATAAAATCTTTCAACTTTGTTAAAACGTTTGCTGGGACGATTGCGATTCAGTGTTTCAAAGAGTAAAAGAGATAAAAAAGAGTACATCATAAACCGAATAAATTTTGAAATTTTTGTTTAGTTTAGCTAAAATTTTGAAATTCTGAAAAATAATAATTAATTATTACTATTTATAATTTAGTGAATAAAATACAAATTCATCATAAACCGCGTGAACAAAAACGCCAAAACACAAGTATATCATCCTTAAACCAAAGACTAAAAGAGAAAAAGAGTGAGGAAATTTTTTTAAAAAAAAGAGATTAAAACATTATGACAAAATATCTAATCAAATAAATTTCTATATACCGACGGAGTTTGTAAATTAGTGGTTTGCACTAATATTATCATAATTCGAGTTAAAAGTGTTTGATCAACTAATGTGAATTGTAAATGAGAAAAAAATATTATGTATGTCCTACATACTTTTTTAAGTGTTTGATCACTTGTTTTAGTATATAATATTGTATTAGATATTGTAGATGATATATCTATACCAAGACGACGACAGAACACCTAAAGAAAATGGTGACGAAACAAATTTTATGTACATTTTGTAAGATTGTCTTACTAATATTTATGTGACGAAGCTTGTTGTCTAATAATTTATAATAGTGTTGTGATTTGCAATTGTGTTATTACTCATATTCAATGTATTGTCTTCCTCTTAAACTCATATTCATGTTGTGATTTGCCATTGTGTTATTATTTCATATCCAAATCCGTTAAAATACATTTCTGAATTGTTTTTTCAACATTTATAAAAAATTTATTTGGAGATTCTTTTGCTTTCAACATTTATAAATTTTTTATTTCCTTTTATCAATTAACAATTAAAATTATTGTTTTTTCTAAAGCATTAATAAATTAAAGATTTTTTTCAAGGGAAAAAAAATATGCATAAACATATACAAAAAATTATATGAAATCCTCTATATATTAAAGGAGGAACATTGGAGATCAAAATTGCTGATGTATCAATACCACAATTTTTTTCAGTTTTTTTATTTTTTTTATTTAATTAATTAAACTCTTAGCACTATCCTAATTGCCAAACAATTACTTTTCCAAACAGCACTAATCCCGTAATAAACTTATATACATTACCAAACAAATAATATATTTACTAATTATTTACCGTCGGTTTATATCTATACCGATATATATACCAATTTCTAATATAAACATACGACTATTATCCAAATAATTTTTATTTAACCGACATTGATAGACTATGAACCCGAAATTTACCATTACATTCAGCAATTTTTTATTTTTTATTTAACATTAATGGTGCTTCATTTATTTGAGAAATATACATTATATATTAACATGATATAATGAAATTGTTAATAACTTAAAAATAATATGATTAGTAAAAAAAAATATTTTACAAATATACCAAATCAATATTGACAAAAACATTACAAAATTTTACAAACATATTTTAATATATTAAAATATTATATATATATTTATATATGTAAACTCAATTAAAAAAAAATATTTTAATTCCGTGCATAGCACGGGTGGTAACCTAATTTATTTTAAAATAATTGGTGATAATTTAACTAAAGAATAATATAAATTATATGTCACAAAAAAATAAATTGTTCTAAATCTTAAACAAGTCCAACTTTAAAATTAAAAAGATCAACTTATCATTAACTATATATTTTTATATTGAATAAAAATATAATTATTTTTAAATACATAAAATCACAAAACTACTATAGATCAAAATAGCAAACAAATCTATAATTAACAAATATGGGCATAGCCTAGGATATCCTCTATAGTTCATATATAAAAGGTAGCCAATAATTTGTTGCATAAAACACATGACACTATAGCATATTCAAACACTTACATATTTTGTCACACTAAACACTTAAAAGCTAGACCATTTCGAAACATCATATCCATTGATCATCGTTGCAACCATTGATCAAACTCATTATTATAATTATCTTAAAATCATTCAACTTATCCGCCATTGGATAAAGACTTGATGCGCAAAGTTAGCTAACGATGCGCAACGAGATAATCCAAGAAAGAATCAACATAACGATCTTGCCTATCCATGTCTCCAAATACTCCTTTCATCTCCTTCACATTCTCTCTATAAATCTTTCCTTCTTCTTCCTCCATTACCAATCTCAACGATTTCGCAACACTTTTTCTAGTAAACGAACCTTCTGTTTCGTCCCGAGGGATCATATACCCAATTTTCTTCTCCTCGATTACTTTCGCATTCAATCCTTGGTCATATAGAAAAACCAGCATGACCATCGGTTTAGCAAACCGGACAGATTCAATTATAGTTCCCCAACCGGGATGAGTCAGAACCAAACCGATCGAATCGTGGCTCAATGTTCTCAATTGCTCAACCCACCCTCTCCACACCATCCCTCTATCTGCGGTACGCTCTTCGAACCCTTCCGGTAGTTCGACAGGTTCGGTATCCCATGGACCGCGTCGAGTCTTCAACACCCAGAAGAAAGGTAAACCGGAAAGCTCTAAACCGAGAGCGATCTCGTTTACCTCGGTTTAATTAGGTTTAGCTTCGGAACCGAAAGCTACGTGGACAACGGATTTGGGTTTCCGTGAGTCCAACCACGCCTTTATAGACAGCCACGTGTCGGTATCCTCGAACTTTTCTTCCGGTTTCGGAGGTAAAACTCCTACCGGTATAACCGGTTTCCGGTGAAGATCTTGTATAAGCCCCAACCACTCGGCTTCGTACTCGTAGCAGCTCCGTACGGCGATGACGTCACAGCCGTCGATTACGCCGGCGACACGGTGGACGTCGGGGACATTTCCTTCGGTGGTCTCCGCCATGAATCCTTCGAAAATGTCCCGGCACTCAAATAACCGGAAAGCCACCGTTGTTTCGAATGGGACCCACTTAGGCGGCGTCAGAAAACCCGCTGGAGATGTACGGTACTCCTCGAACCCCCGGCGGTTTCAGAATCCCGAGAGTCGCTCCGTTAAAAGCGCTGAAAAATCCGGTTTTGATTCCGAGGCGGCGAGAGATCGGAGGGAGCCAATAAGGCGCGAAATCCAGGAGAACCCAATCGGGTTTCGAAGATTCGAGAAACTCTATCACCGGAACTCGCAATCCGTCGTAGGCGATTTTCAAATGTGGAATGAGATCGAAGGGCAGGTCGGTGGTTGCTTCGCAGCCCTCCGGGAGTTTGTTGTCGTCGACGCCACCGGAAAGAGGGAGATTGACGAAATTGATGGCGGAGGAGAGATTCTTCGGCAACCGTGGGAGGAGGCGATCGATGTTGCGAGGTGTGGAGATGAAAGAGACGTTGTGACCCTTTTGAGCCATGAGCTTGGAGAGCTCCAAGTAAGGAACCATATGGCCAAAGGCTAGAAAAGGAAACATTGCCACGTGGAGCTTGTTGACTCCATCTTCATCGTTGTCTCTAATGTTTGCCATTGTGTAATATCGACTATAGACGATTAACTCTAGTGTTGGTGTTCTATATGCAGAAAGATATTTGCAATCTCAGGGTCACGATCGATATAAATAGTAGGCTGAACGCGAAACGGATATCATTATCTGTGATTAGTTTCAAATTAACTGGATGTACGAATATTCGTTATAATTTGGATATTCAGCTAGATAACCGATCCGTTCTATATAAACTTTTCAAAAAAATATTAAAAATAACAGTCTAGAAAATTTTAAAATTCAACCAAAAGAGTTGAAATATTTCATAAAACTCGAGTACTAATACAAACAAGCGGGCTACATGTCACGGTATAATGAATATTTTTCCCGCAATTTAATTTAATGAATACAAATTCATAAAATTTATATATAGATATAATAATTATATAATATATATATATATATATATAGTTGATTGTGGAAGATATCCGCCTTTTCAAAATTTAGTATTGCGATTTATTCCACTTGTAACAGATATTGATTTTAGTATTTGTTTTCCTTCATAAAATTATAGGTATACAAATTTTTCTATTCAAACCAGTTAACTGGTCGAAACAAATATAACAAATATTTTTACCCAACCCTTAATTATTTGCAACATTATGGTTGATTGTGGAAGCATATGTTGTAGACTTGTAGGTAAGATGAACGGCTGAGATTAAGTTAGGAAGGTAAGATGTGTGGTGGTATTATAAAGTGCAACAACCATAATAAATATGTTGTAGTTATTTGTTTTAAGATGCTTCTGTATATCTTAAATCTTTTAATTGAAATTTTCATATCTTTTCTAACTTTTCTTATTTTTCAATTTATATATATATATATATATATATATATTTTTTTTTCTTAATTTAAATTTCCATTCTCTCTTATATATTCTCTATTTTCCTTCTTAATTACTGTTTTCTAATCAGTTTAAACTATTAGAAATTTTTTCATTTTACTATTTGCTTAGTTACTTAATAATTATTTTGTTAGTTTTCCACTTTTAATTTTTTTTCTTAGTTAATTTTAATTATTAACACATGTTATCATCTGACTAATATTAGACACATGTCGCGATCTGATGAATTATAATTTTGTCTACGTATCACGCTCACGTCGAGTGCATCATGCTTTATATAATAAGATCACAAAGGACATGAAAACCTTCAACCTATAACGACATTGATACTTTCTAATATTAATAAAAAAAGAAATTGTATAAATGAAAATTTATATAAATTAAAATAATAATACTATATTTAGTACTAAAATTCAAAAATCAATAATGTTTAGCGAGTATAGATCTCTATGAAAAAAAAAGGATAACAACAATGGTATACAATTATCAATCATGTACTTATGTGATGTTTGATAACATTATTTATAAATATCTTTTATAGGTTTTATGAGTTTATTAACATGAAATTTACTTTTTTCTGATTTAACACTACAATAATTGAATTGTTTTTACTATTGTTATCATATAACTAATAAATATTCATAACGGGTAAGAATATGATTTTTTTTTAGTTGTCATTAAGAATATGATTTGAATTCCGCTTATACATATTTTTGGATCCGCATGATATGAATTATGATAGGATAATTAGGATATAAATTATAATGATTTAAGATCTGCGTTTAAATAGTATTTCAAAATATTTTGACAATTCAACATGTTACTAACTAAATTTAAATATTTCTATCAATAATTTCTAATTTGTTTAGCCGCGTATTAACACGGATCCTAATCTAGTATTAATATAAAGTAATGTATATTTAGATTAATTTTTTTTATAAATGAACCATATTAGTAATTATTAGATCAATAATAAAGAGGAAAATAAGAAAAGGAAAAAAAGACAATGAGAAATAAGTAAAAAACAAAAAAAAAGAAATTTATTATTTTTCACTGTCGTTAGATAATAAGAAAAATGTAGATCATATTTGTAATTAGATGATAAGATAAGAGGAAAATAAGAAAAAAGGAAATTAAAAAGGAAATTGTTATCACGCGGATCCTATATTTGAACGTAAATATTTATATCAATAAAATTTAACATGTATTTTTATATATTTTTATAAAATTTATTTTTATTAAATTAATTGGTTATCGACAACAGATATTTTACTTTATTTTTATCATATAAAAATAAAATAATTATCAAAAACCCGCGTATGCACGCAGTCCTAATCTAGTTATAATATAAAATATTAAAATTTATGTGGTCCAAAAGTAAAACACGTGGCTTAATCTTGTCCACATGATTCTCAAAAGTGACAACAGTGCTTGAAGCTTCTGGATCCGGAACCACACGATAATCCGTCGGAACAGTAGCTACCCCTTCTCTAATCGCATCGGGCCAACTCCCAAGGAGATATCTTCAACCTCAACAGTCTCTTCCGAAGAGCTTCAAGATGGATTTGTAATGTTTAGATCTTTCTCCTTTCTAGAAATTGCTCCATCTGCAAAGAAAAAAGGGTAAAACTATCGTCTTTGATCAAGCAATCTTCCGCAAGGAGTTGAGATCGCCAGATCTGAAGACCAAAAAGATGGATCTGGGGTCGAAAGCAGAAGAGATTCCGAAATTTTATACTAACGGTGATAGCCGGAGAAGAAAACAAAACAGAAATATGTACAATAATATATATAACCCTTTCGGAGCCGGCGACGGAGCACCGGGCACCGGAGGAAATTGTACTCGTTCACTCGAGCTCATGGCCACGAACACTAACCATGCATATCGTGTACCCACGAGCCACTTGCGACGAGCACATTTGTATGTTAATTTGGCGGAAAATGTTTCATGTTTTTTTTCTTTTTTCGAAATCGTTTATTTTTCAAATAATTTTGTCTTTTAAGAATTTTGTTTTTACCTTTTATTTCATTTTTAAAATGAAAACTTTTTTTCAAATCACGTATAGAAAAAAAAACTTCTTAATAATTTAAAAAATTAGAAATAATGTCTTTTTGTGCAACATTAAAGAATGTGTTTTTTTTTTTTTTATAGTTTTTATTTACTATTTTCTTTTAATTATCCAATAATATGTCTTATTTTCCTTCTTTATCTTAATATTTCCATTTAGGTACACAACAGTTTGATTTAAGAAATAACTAATTACAGAAGGAAAACTTCTATTTTTACATTATTTAGATTTGACAAATGTCACAATCTAAATTAAAATTAACACATGTCACGATCTGGTGACTTATAATTTTGCCTATGTGGCGCGCTCACGTTGAACGCATCCTCCTTTATATAATAAGATACTAGATTTTGGAGTAACAAGGAGTCCTGTTGGTGGACCCATAAACTCGAGTTCACACCTCGCAACCAGATCATAAGCATAAGCATAACGAAAGAGCCTAAGCCTTTGCCTTAAACCCCCCCTAGAAGTTGCGCTTGAATGTTGTTTTCCGTTATCTGTTTTTGGAGATTCACCGCTTCTTCTAAAGATAAAACGATTGGGCCTGCGGTAACTGGACCGTTGTCGAAGTCATCGCACGCTTTCTTAGCAAGAAAGGGCCGAGTCTTTGAGTTGCAATCTCCTTCATGTTGAACATGAACAGTTCTAACCTCAACATCTTAAATTTGACGCTTACCCTACTATAGGGTTTGTGAGAGAATAAACAGTTTGGAAATCGAAACTGCATTCCAACGAGGAAGGATCCAACTTCAGCTGCGTTTCTAAAACGGCATCAGTGATGTCGAAATGTGGAATTTTTATTTGAATTTTCTATCTTAAATTTGAACAATAATTTCTATTTTTCTCATTTGTTTTTTTTTTCTTTTGTTTTACCTATGTTTAGCTTGTTTTTTTTGCTTATTTTTGTCGACTTTTTTCTTGAGATTCAGCACTTACAATTTCTGAAGTATAACAATAAAATATATATTTATGTATGTATGCACGTAAGTTTATCCAAAGTAAGCGATTTAATTACCCCTAGCATTAAGAGTTACTTTAGTAGCTCCATCCAAAATTAGTAGAAATATTAGGGCTTGCTTGCTAGCTATGTTTTGAGAAAGTATGGCTTTTTTGTCCATGTTAACATAAAAAATTATGCCTTAATTTTCCATTAACAATGAAAATAAAATTAATTTAATATTAAATATTTACGTGTATAATTATTATTGGATGTTTTAAATTCTATGTTGACGTTTTTATTTTCAAATAATATGAAATTTTATATAGCATTTAAATTTTTTGTTCAATATTCAAAGTTTAAAGAAAATATGCAGTATTGATCGATAAACTGATGTTGGTCTTTTTTAGGGATGTTCAATCCAAATAGATTGATCCGAACGGAACCAAATTGAAATAATTGATGTAAAAATCGAATAATATATTAATAGTGACTTAAATAATTTTACTTTTTCAGTATCTGAAAAATCGAATTTAAATCAAACAGAAAATAAAAATCAATCTAAAAAGATGTTTTTTAAAAATAATGATATATTTGATTAAAATTCGATACCGAACCCGAACCAAAAGCTGGATAAAACACCCTAATGATTTTTTACTCAAAAATTTGGGTGACCTACTTTCTTAGATATTATTGTTTTACTATTGAATTTACCATAGTTACACTTTGAAGTTTAATTATTTTATATAGTAAATTGATTTTTTTGTTTCATAAATTAATATGAGTCTATTCATAATACGATGAATAGTATTGGCTTTTAGTTTTATAAAATATGCAATATACTATTATTTATCGGCGTTTATGCATATATAACACATAGATAACACTTTTTTTTTCTTTTTTTTGGTGATTCAGTCACTTGACTCTCACATAGCACTTTCGTCTCCTCTTTCCCTTATTCAAAAGACTATGTCAAAACTAATACATATTCGACCAATGCTAACAACGAACATACATATAGATAATGTAAAAAATATATATATAAAAAGTTGTAACATAAACAAAATATAGACTAAATTGAGGAACTAAAATAAGTGGATTTTAATCGTATTGGAATTATCCCTTTTGAGTCGCTTATTGTCATAAAGAAAATTGAAAACGCAAACTAAAACCTACCCAGAGTGGCTTACAGATAGCTTACAAAATAATATATAAACATTTCTTTCAAGATCATGATAGCTGAACAAACTTATGAAGAATGAAAAAAAAAATTCTTATTAAGCATTTGCCTTGATCATCATCGCTAGAAATATTTTTCCTTCTCTCATGAATACCAAGATTTTTTAACAAACATAAATTCAAAGTAATTCATTATATTATTAAGAACAATCAGTAACACCACCACAATGTTCATCTGAATTTTAAATATAATACGAAGATTGGAAGCACATCAAAACATATATAGAAAAAATATTTAAAAGTACCAATTACTACATTTTTTGGTCAAAATACCAACTACTACTCAATCACCAAATTTAAGATTGGTATGGTAAATAAAGTTTTGAAGCACCAATATATCTTCATCTAAAATGCGCTTATGCACTTCTATTATATAAGCTATTACGTGTACAATAGACTATATCAAATAACATTTATGCAGCTAACTTTAGTCAAATTGTTAAATACAAAATATAGAATGAGAAAATTAAAAATAATGTAGATAGCTGAGATAAAGAAATTCCTTCATGGCGGGATTAAACTCATGCGCTTAAGAATTATCTATTCCAACTTGAAATTATCTTGGTATAATAAGAGTGATTTCTCCCAGTTTATGTTGGAACTCAATTTTAAGACATATTGTATCAGAGTATACTCATATGTCAAAATTGGAGTTTGTTTGAATGAGAAATATTTGTCCTAAATTTGTTGCTTGAAAGGCATGAAATGGACATAGCAGATATTGTGGAGAAGTCCTAACAAGGTTAAAGACCTTAGAAAAATTGTAGAGAAGAGTGAAGCCATACTAAACCATGCGCGCGCGCCAAGCTGAGCCAAAATGGACTCGGACTTAGGTTTGGGTTTAGATGCGGATTCAGGTATATGAACCTTGGTCCAATAACCTATCTTTTTGCATCAAATTTTTATTTGTGTAATTGATCACTACATAAATTTAGATATGGTCAAAAGTAAATAATTCTCTTAGAAAATTAATCTTGGTCAAAAGTTAAATAATTCTCTAAATCAAATAGAGAATTAACTTGGTCCAAATTAAACTCTCATCTTCAAATAAATAATTGATTATAATCAATCAATTACATAACCTCCACTATCACCATAATGCCTCATATTAATTGTGTTTTAATTGAGCATTATGTAGACATTAATTTTTTTGAGACTTGATAAAATGTTTCTTGCTCATTCATAAGAACATGGAATTTCAACAATTCTCTACAACCTATACTTCTTCTTCTTGTTCTTTTCTTTTGTTTTTTCTCTATGAGTATACAACACAAAAAATGTTCGTTAGATTATGTTTTTGAGTTGTGTAAAACAAAATTGATTGCAGTTGTATTCTAGGATTCGAAACGCCACATAACCGCCACACTACGGAGTGTTTTCAGAATTAAAGAAAGAGCGTCCCACCTTTGCAAATCCAAATCTGTTTATTTCCTAATTCTTGTATTATCGATTTATTTATGTATTTCACTTTACAAATATCAGTTTGCCCATATTGTAGTAATTTGAGTTCCTACAATCTTAATTCTGAAAATTTTCGTGTATGCATTATTGCACTAACGAAAAGTGATTTTTTGTGAAGTATTTTTTTCATGAAAATAGGAATCAGAAAGTGTGATCGATAATCAATCTTTTTCCATTGGATTATTCTCGGTTATTTCTTAATAATTATGCAATTTTTTAATTAATTGCTGAATTATCTAGATTAATTCTTTGATTTTCTGCAATTTATTCTAATTATTTTACAGATTTTTCTATGTTAAAAAATTAATATTGTGCTCATTGTTGAGTAACAACACAAACACGTTTTTTTTCTGAGTTGCTGACTTCCCATATATGATGTTTGGCAATATTATAAGCTAAATTTTGTTTTTGTGGTTCTTTTATGCAATTAATCGTGTGATTCAAATTGCATAAGTATTGTCTTTGCATTTAAGTGGATTAAATTTTTAATTTTTAGAATTTATTAATTCGGGAAATTTTTAATTTAATTTTAGTTGAAATTTATTCATATTTGTTTAAATTGCTTCATATATATTATATTGAACTTCTAATTTTATGTACTAATTTGATATTGGTTCTTTTGAACAAATGAGTTAACAATTTAAATCGGACGTATGTATATGACTATACATTTGTGTTTCCGATCTCTAAAGGCTGTCTAACAAAGATGACAACGGGTATGGTGAGTGGATAACTCAAATTGAGAATGGTCTACCACTTATGACCTTGTGTGTTATACGGACTACATATCTGATGTTTATCGGAATGTTCAGATCCTATTTACACCGATAGCGGTGGAGGTGTTATGGTTATAAGTCTAGTGAGTCGACACACCAAATTTAGGTTGGTAGTGGTCTGCCACATATGACTGTGCCAAATTATGATTTTATCAGATTGTCATGTTAGTACCTAATGTTGTAAACATAGGACTAATACTAGAAAAATTTGATGGAACTTGATTCATTATGATGCTGAAACTAGAGAAGTAACTCAAAGAGAATAGCATATGCTTTCTCTTGAGAATACTAACATTATAACTCTAGTCGGTGTTGAATCTTGTACCATTGAGAATGTTTTATGCAATGTTGGATAAATGCCGCCTGGAAAACTACTATATAAATCTATAGTGAGTTTAATACTTCTAAGGAACTCATGCTTTCGTGAGATGAAGTACAAGTCTAAGAACACACGTTCTAAGAAATTCGCAATGACGAAATTTCTGGACATTAAATTGGTGGGCTCTAAGTTCATCATATAAAAAGTCAAAAGATGTGATTGATGATGCATGAGATAATGACCGCATGGATATCAATTAATTTGAAATACTAGGTTTGTTGTTTAATTGAAATTTTTCCACTAGCTTGGAAATATTTCAAGAATTATCTCTGGCATAAGCGAAAGGCTGAGAGCCTTGAAGACTTGATTGTCAGGCAGCGGATTGAGTCTACAAACCGCAAAGCATATGGTATTCACATATGTGAACAAAAGAACAAAGAGAAATATAAAGTTTCTATGAAAGTCTCCACTAGTTTCAGAAAGCATAACGCTTAAAAGAAGTTCAATGGAAAAAAAAATGTCGCAACTGTGGCATTATGGGTGGTTAAAAGGCTTACGCATGTCATAACAATGCTAATGAACGCCGTACCACAATTAACCATGCAAAGACAATGGAAAAATTCCAGACCAGTCTGACTAAAACAAACACATGTATTGTAGTTTCATAAGTCAACCAGATTGGGAACAATCGAATGGAATGGTGGCATTACGCTGCTACCACCATCAATATCTATTTTAATAGATATATACTTGCTAAGAAGTAAGAACATGCATTTGAAAAAATTCAAAGCATACAAGATGGAAATTCGAAACCAACTTGAAAAATCCATAAAAATGGATATACATGATAAAGGAGGCGACATTAAATGCATTCTTTACAAAAATGGCATTATTCATCGGAAAAAAATTGCTCCTTATTAACTTGAAACTATTAGAATTATGGAATAAAAATATCATATGAACTTTTGAAAAGGTAAAGTACATTCGTACAAATACCTGAAAGTGTGGGGGTGCCTCGCAAAAGTCACAATGCTACCTTCTATAAAGATCGCATTCAGACCATAAATGGCATATTGTATTTTATTGGATATACACATAAAAAATTGTTTATCGGTTTCTGGTTTATAAATCAGACGTACCGGATAACCATGTAAATTAAATACAATCATAAAATCAAGAAATGCATCTTTCTTGGAACACGTGTTTCGTTGTAAGAATTAACAAAATCCAAAATGAACTTGTGAGAAAAAAATACTTTATCACCTCTGTAATTGAGGCAAGTACTTTTATCACATTGTCAGATGATGCAGAAGTATCTGTAAATCTTTTGTAAGGATTTGTAATGGTCTTTCTCCGAGCGAATGCACCGTAACTTTTCACTAAAGCCATGTCTAAATTAGACAATCCTTCGTGGAAGGAAAACGTCATTAGTGAGATTGATTCCATTATGCAAAACCATATATGGGAGATAATCGATTTGTCACAAGGGCTTAAAGTCCTAAGGTGTAAATGGATTTTCAAAACTGAAAACCGATGGCTTAGTCGAAAAGATACAAAGTCTATAGACTTGTGAAATCTCTGGCTGGGCTTACAAACGCTCTGAAACAGTAGCAAGAAATATTTGACATTGTCAAATAGTTTTAGCATCAATGAATGTGATAAATTTATATATATCAAAAGTACTCCGCACGGATACATTTTGCTCAGTTTGTATGTAAATCACATTGTTTGAAGCAATAAAGATATGGTCGAACAAACTAAGATTGTTCTTAGTGTAAAGTTAGACATGTAAAACTTGGGTCGAATGGATGTGATTTTAGAGATTATGATCACATGACATTCCAAAGTAATAATGATATCAAGCTTATTATGCTAAAACGATACTTGAGAGATTCAAGGTCTACTCAAGTTTGATCGAAAGTCTAAAGTATTTAACCGATCGACGGACTCAGTCCATGTACTAAGTCACTACATGCGTAATCCATGTTGGAACACACTAGAAATTAATAACTAGAGTATTGAGCTACGTGCAATATACTAAAAGCTATGGATTGCACTATGGTAAAACACCAATAGTTTTGGAATGATACAATTATATTAATTGGTTATCGGATTCCACAAACTAATAGTCCACAATAGGATATGTCTTTACGCATTGTGGTGCAACAACATCGTGAAAATCTTCCAAATTAACTCTATGGAACAGTTTAATCATGGAACCTAAGTTCATAGCTTGAAATAAAACGAAGGAAGCTTAGTGGTTTCAGCACTTGGTAAAAGAAATCATGATGTGGAAAAATTAGTGTGAGCATTATGACTATAGCTCAGCGTTGAGTTTTGTGTATAATGGTTAGTCATATCTTTTAAGAAGATGGCATAAAACCATTAGACAATTGATCTCAAATGAAGTAATCTCCGCAAATTATATCTCATCGGACAACCTAGGATCCATTTATTAAAGGTGTGTCACGAGATCAAATTGTAAAAATCATCAAAAGGATTGGGTTTAAAGCCTATGGCTTACGAGGATGTTTGATGGAAATCCTACCTACATGACTGGAGATCCCAAGATGTAGGTTCAAAGGGAAAACTAAGTCAAACTAAATCTGCTAAGAGCACTGTGAGACTTTTGTCTCTAACCAATTCCTAAGATGATGTACAGTGCTTCGTGTATAAAAGTATATATTCACCATAGCTTTGATATGTTCATGGAGTATTACATGATACTTCATAAAACAAAGACTAATGAAATATCACCTACTGGTGTGAAATGGGGCCATTTCTAGGAGAATGAATGAAATGCTATATTCTCTAAATTCACTTATGATAACCAGACATGTTCAAGGTCACAATGAACACAATAGAGAACCTAGTTATGTGAGAGAATGAAGCTGTGTTATAATTATTGTCTCGGTTTACATCAAAGTCCATATGGTTCAAGACAACATGTTCACCTCCTGGTTGAGTAAATCCGATAGCTATTAACAATGATTGGTTCAAGGCTGCAAAATACTGCCAACTCATATACAGTGGATTTTTCGCTTGTACTCTCAAAAGTCCTTCTATCAAGTCTTCATTTGTTTAGAATCATTTCTATCATGTGGGGGATTGTTGGAACTCAATTTTAAGACATGTGGTATCATAGTATACTCGTATGTAAAAATTGGAGTTTGTTTGAATGAGAAATGCTTGTCCTAAGTTTGTTGCTTGAAAGGCACGAAATGGACATAGCAGATATTGTGCCGATGTCATAACAAGGTTAAAGACCTTAGGAAAATTGTAGAGAAGAGTGAACCCATACTAAACCATGCGCGCGCGCCAAGTTGAGCCAAAATGAACTCGAACTTAGGTTCGGATTTAGGTGCGGATTCAGGTATATGGACCTTGGTCCAATAACCTATCTTTTTGCATCAAATTTTTATTTGTGTAATTGATCACTACATAAATTTATATTTGGTCAAAAGTAAATAATTCTCTAAGCGAATTAATCTTGGTCAAAAGTTAAATAATTCTCTAAATCAAATAGAGAATTAACTTGGTCAAAATTAAACTCTCATCTTCAAATAAATAATTGATTATAATCAATCAATTACATAACCTCCACTATCACCATAATGCCTTATATTAATTGTGTTTTAATTGAGCATTATGTAGACATTAATTTTGAGACTTGATAAAATGTCTCTTGCTCATTCATAAGAACATGGAATTTCAACAATTCTCTACAACCTCTACTTCTTCTTCTTGTTATTTTCTTTTGATTTTTCTCTATGAGAGTACAACACATAAAACGCGTTTGTTAGATTCTGTTCTTGAGTTGTGCAAAACAGAATTGATTGTAGTTGTATCCTGGAATTCAGAACGCCACACAACAGTCACACTACGGGGAATTTTCAGAATTAAGGAAAGAGTATCTCACCTCTGCAAATCAAAATCCGTTATTTTTCTAATTCTTGTATTATCGATTTAGTTATGTATTTCACTTCACAAATATCAATTTGCCCATATTGTAGTAATTTGAGTTCCTACAGTTTATTCATCAAAGATTGTTTAATTATAAAGGAGAGAATAACGCTAAACTAACTGAAAACTTAAGCATTGACCATGTGTGATTAAGATGAATTATCACTCCGATAACATTGAAAACACCCTATCAAATTTTCTAATATCATCAGTGGGAAGAAAATGACTTCTCAAGTATTTGAAGCAGCTTGAAACGTGCTTGCAAATTTCTTTTGGAGTATTTTTTGTTGGTCAAGTGTTTTTGTCTTATGATTTTTTTATTTATTTTGTCATCATTGGACCACAACGGGCTTAATAATTTTCTTATTAAGATCATTATCTTACAATTAAGAGATTTTTCTTTTTGTTAGTTTATAAGAAACCAATACATAACTTTCTAATTTCATAAATTCATTATAATTTTCTTATTTCCTTTTATCCATAGTTTTCTATTTTATATTTGAATGTTGATGTGACATGTAATTATTGGCTTTTTAAATCCAACGTGAACATTTTTCTTATTGTTGATTTAAAAGAAATTAAGACATAATTTCCTAAACTCAATCTATTTTTATATATATCTTAAACTCAATATAATTTTTTTTCATTAATTCAATATGATTTTTTGTATTTCATTTTATACATAATTAATTTTGAATTTTGATGTAAATTCAATATAATTTTCTTATTTCATAAATTTTATATATTTTCCTTATTTTCTTTTTAAAAAATTTCCATTTATTTTTTAATGTTGATGTGGTATGTCACTATTGGTTATTTTAAAAATTTGAACTAATTTACTTTTTGAGTTGTAAAAAACCTAATTATTTATAATATTCTGTTAGTTTTCTGTTGACAAAAAAAAAAAATTAATTTTCGTTTCACATATTTGTTATTTTTGTTGCATATATGTTTTTTTATTGTAAGTTTTATATTTTTTATTATTGTATTTAAAAAAATCATAGACTATTTTTGTATATATATTGTACTCAAATTTTTTCCTAATACATATTTTTCCTTTTTAATGTTCTTTTTAGTGCTAATTATAATAGATTTTTTTATCTAATAAATTATTTTATATTTAATAATACTGTTTTTTTATCAAATTTTTTTTTCTAATTTAAATATTTGATGTGACATAACACTACTAATTAATATGTAAATAATTTAAAAAAATTATAACATGAATTTTTATATAGTATATATTCATGTCTCACATATATATTCATGTCTCACATAGTACGGACTAATATAGAATATAAAGAGGACAATTTTGTTATAATGACATGGGATCCACATTTCTCATTCTGTTACACCATTTTGTAACACTTGTCATATTTGTCCTATTAATTTCACATGTTTACTCGACAAGTTTTAATTTTTGAAGGGCCTCGTGTAAGTAGAAGTGTTTTTTTAATGGGTTAATTTGGTTAGGCCCGTAATCAGATTTCATATGAACAAAGGGAAAAAATATGGAAAAAAACATGGAGGTGCGGGGAATCGAACCCCGTGCCTCTCGCATGCGAAGCGAGCGCTCTACCATATGAGCTACACCCCCGATTGATTGAATGTCTAATTTTGTATATTATTAAACATATTTGTTTAAAAAAAGATTCGTCGTCTCTTTATATATTCAATGGTATAAACATCCGAAACAAGTTGCTTCAGATTTCCTCCTCTAATTTTACCCAAAATCCAAAATTTCTGAAATCTTTCGACCCGGGGATTTTCAATTTCTTCTAGAGTCGTATTGATATGGCGAGTGATGAAACGACACTGGATCAGGTGAAGAAGGAGATTACAGTGGATGAGGAATCTCTGGTTTTGAATGGAGGCTCCAGCGCCGGTCTCGTCATCGTTGACGTTGTTAATGGGTTTTGCACCGTTGGCTCCGGCAATATGGTATTTACACACTCTTTTACCTGATCATGTTTCAATGTTGTAATTTCTCCAAGAGATGGGGAATTTTGGCTGTTTTTGTTTCTTCATTGTCTACCAAGTGTTTGTGATATTGCTCCCCAGTCATACGCGAATCGAGCTGTTTGCCTGGTGATTCTGCAGGCTCCTACAAAACATAACGAACAGATATCGAAAATGGTGGAGGAATCTGCAAGGCTTGCAAGAGAATTCTGCGGTCGGAAATGGCCGGTTTTTGCGTTTCTAGACTCTCATCATCCTGATATTCCCGAGATTCCGTATCCTCCTCATTGTATCATAGGAACTGACGAATCAAACCTTGTTCCTGGTATTTTCCTCTGTTAGATTCTAAACTAAAGTCAGACAGTCTCTTGACTTCTTCTTCTTCTTCTTCCATAATCAATCAGCTCTGCAGTGGCTTGAAAGTGAGAATTGTGTCACTCTTAGGCGGAAGGATTGCATTAATGGCTTTGTGGGTTCCATGGAGATAGACGGTTCTAATGTTTTCGTGGATTGGATTAAGGAAAAACAGATCAAAGTCGTAAGTTTTTTTTTGTTTTTTTGATAATTTGATGAAAACAAGTTCAATGCTTTTTTCGTTACATCATCAACTTACTTGAACATCCTTTGTGTTTTGGGGATCTAAAGATTGTGGTTGTAGGTATCTGTACAGACATATGTGTGTTTGATTTTGTGGCTACTGCAATCTCTGCCCGAAACCACAGTGTTCTTCCTCCTCTAGAAGATGTGGTAGTGTACTCTCGTGGATGCGCGACTTTTGACCTTCCTCTTCATGTTGCAAAAGACATCAAAGGCGCTCAGGCTCATCCTCAGGTATTAGATTTCTCTTGTGAAAACTTATTAAAAGTTTGATGTTTCTGAAATTAGCATTGTTTAGTTTGTACAATTTGTTTTTTTTCCGATGACTTTAATACTTTTGAATCAGCTCATCTTATTATTCTTCTGCTGTGTTTCTTTGTATAGGAGTTGATGCACCATGTAGGTCTATACATGGCTAAAGGAAGAGGAGCTAAGGTAGTCTCTGAAATTTCTTTTGATCCTTGAAAGACTATCTCCCATATATATATTTCGAATATTTCAGTAAATTGTTGAGTTTGCCTTTCTTTCCTTTTTTGTAAATTGTTCATGAAGCTTGTTCTCTGAAGATCGACTCTTGTGTATACTGTTTCAGAATGACAAACAATTTTATTTCTCATCTGTCTTAATGAAATGTTCAGTCTAATTTTGAGAGGTAATGGCTCTTAGAGTCTTAGCATAGTCTCATAAGATTGTTGTAGAACTTTATTGTCTATTTTTATGCCATCATGGAAATACATATGAACAGATAAAATCACACACGCTGTTTCTTGTAATGGTTCTGGACACACAACTTTTGAAGAAGAAAATGTAAAAAACTGGGAGACATTCCTCTTGCTTCACCAGTTGCAAGATGTGAACAATCTACAATACTCAAAAAGGATAACCAACACACAAAACTATTTTTTCAATCTCGCAAACAAAAAAAAAGGAGATGGGGGATAAAAAGGATCAGTCTCCCCAGGGAAATACAGGTAAAAAAAAGACAAATGAATCAAATGTTCCATGAATCTGATAAGTTACAGTATATGAATCAATTACTCTCTGAATGGTATGTATTATATATAATATGTAAATGTTACCTATGTAGAAGTCTTCATCTTTCTATATAGTGAGGGATGCATGCAGGAGAATATCGACGGCTTTGCTCTCTTCTGTTTGGAGCCAAAGATGAATGACCTTAAGGGCACCCTTGAGCGACTATCCGAATGCTGGAGATCAAGATTGGATCTGTTCTTTGAACCCGAAAGAGCAAACTCCTCGCTCAGCTTTCCTAGAGTCTTGTCAACCTCGAGTTGAAGTGTGGTAATGTGATCTAACCCGGCCTGTAACTCGTCTGCCACTTTGTTGTTCTCCTGCTTCATGTTCAACACCTCACCTTGAAATTTAGCAGCTTGATAGCTTGTGAATCTGAAATCATCGTCTTCAGCACTTGATTTCAGGGCTTTTGTTATCTCATCCTGTATGTTACACAACGACTCAAATCTGGATTTCAGTTCCTCTTTCAAGGCTGCACCTTTCTCCAGCCAGAGACCCAGGTCTGTGTTTATTTCCCTTAAGTGCAGATAAAGTGGTCTAACATCTGATCTCAGTGCATATTTAGCTGTGCTGCTTCCATCTTGCTTTCTTCTTTGCTCGAGCTTTGATATCTCGGCTTGTAGATCTTCGATTGAAGTGTCGTAGCTCTGTATCTGTCCAAATGCTGTGCTGAACCTTAACCAGAAATCCAAATTCTCTTCTAGAAGCTCATCAATATTCAACCTGAACTGTTCCTCAACCAGGGACATGTTCTCGTTTTCTGCAGCCATGAATCCGATGGAGTAGTCGTCGTTTGACAGCTGGTTTTCCATCAAGTCATTACTGTCTGCAAGACCCTTCTGCAGGAGGCTCATCTTCTCTCTTAGTAGCTTGATCTCATCATCTTTTGTCGCTTTCTCTGTCTTCATCTTTGTTTTAGTTTCATCCAAAGTTTTCTTCATATCCTTGTAGTTCCGGAGAATAGTCGTGTACTCCGTAAGCAAATGCTTTTCTCTATTTTCCATTCCCTTCATGAACATCTCTTTCCAATCTGGTTCACTTTCTTTCTCCTTTTGATCTTCTTGTTGTTCGCCATTGAAAGCGATGTTAGGCTCTTTAGATGATATCTGCTTCTCTAAAACATTATCCAGAACAGAATCTGTCTTGTCAGATGCAGCTTGCTTCTCTAAAACATTATCCGGAACAGAATCTGTCTTGTCAGATGCAGATTGCTTCTCTAAAACATTATCAAGAACAGACTCTGTCTTCTCAGATGCAGATTGCTTCTCTGAATCAGAATCTACTTTTTCAGTCGAGTCCAAAAAAGTTTCTGGACTTTTACTTGGGATGATGATATCTTCTGCAACTGCTGTCGCATAGCGGGCCTGTTCAGTGCTTTCACTCTTGTCGGCTTTTTCTTTCTTCTCCTCGGCCATTTCCTTTCGATGTTCCTCTGTCTCTTCAGAAACATGTAAACTCCTCGTCTCACCTTTCAGACCTTTCTCCGGTTCCATATTCATCGCCAAGTTATCAGACTCGCTCTCTGGTTTCACCTCATGCAACTTCCCACCAGAGAGGTTATCGAGATTATTACATGCTTCATCAAAATGTGTATGCAGATTGCTACTCTTATCCATAACATTTCTGTCCAAATCCTGCAATGCCTTGAGGTTCTCCTCCATTTCCTTCAGCTTGTTCCTCAAATCACTCTTGTCGTCTGCTAACATCGCCTTATCGGTTTCAAGAGTACTGATCTGTGTCTGAAGACCGTTGGTCTCGTTTCTTAATCTCTGTATCAAGGCAGTCTGCGAGGAAACTGCACTCTCCAAGCTAATCACTTTGTTCACAAGCTCATCGACTCTCTCAGCCATCTCTGCTGCGGTGAGCGACGAATTCACACCAGACTCGAAATGTTCTCTAATCTTCTCTTTTACAGATTCCAACTCTTTCTTCTTCCTAGACATCTCTTCCATCTCATGCTCCAACGCTTCTGTTCTTCTAACTTCGTCACCATCGTCTTTCGCAAAGACACTTTCGTCCCCTAGAAACTGGCTTGCTATAGATCTTAGCTTCTCTTTAGACTCCTTAATCTTCATATGCTCTTTTCTAGCTTCTTCATAAGACCTCTCTTGCTTCTCCTTCAACTCCACTAGCTTCTCCTGACACGACTTAATCGCAGTCTCGGTCATCAATCTACGAGCTTCATCGTCTTCAATCACAATACTCTCACCAAACTCATCCTGCAAACCACAGATCCTCTCTTGTTTCTCCTTAATACCCTTTTCAATCTCCCAATACTTAGCCAAACCTCTGTCGTAAGAGCTCTTCACAAACTCCTTCTCCGTCTGCAACGTCAAAATCTCTTTCTGCAACTTATCAATCTCCCCCATGGCCTCGGGCTTGCTTAAACCCGAGCTCTTAACAGCCACATTCGCAGAACCGCCTGTGTACTTCATAGATTTCCTCGGCTGAAGTTTCTTGGTAGCCACTCTAACCGCGCTCTTCAAGTCTTTCACAGGCAATTTCGGAACGTTAGGGACATTAGCAGCAGAAATATTCGATCTTTTGGGGAATTTAGACATGGAATCGTCATCATCATCCATTGCAAAGTTTGGGACTTGGTCAGGAAAAACAGAGGCAATGGTGGTGTTAGCGTTTTGAAGCTCCGTGGAAATGTGATCGTAACGCTCAGCTAAAGCTCTATAAGCTCTGTAAGATTCTTCGACAAAGCTTATGAGTTCTGGTCTCTTCTTGTAATACATCTCTGCACGCTTCGCAAACGAATCTCCATCTTCTTGTAAAAGCTTCAACACATATTGCACCTTCTCTTCAATATCTGTTAAAAGGAAAAGATTTTCACAGAGATCCTTTTAATTAGATCAAAAGCTTCTGATTTAGACAACCTCAAAGATGAGAGAGAAGATCACAAGTGTTTTTTCTTAAAAAAGAGAAGGGTAAAAAAGAGAAAGGGTGTCGGCAAAAACAAATCATACGTTAACCCAAACAATCAAACAGATACATAGATATGCATGTAGAAAGAGAGAGAGAGACCTTGAAGGTTTTGTTCGAGCCATTTAGATTGTTTGGTTCGAATATGACTCGCCCACCACCATGAATACGCATTACTCGCAGCTCGTTGCAGCATCGTCTTCCTCTGCGAAGATTATTACACACACACACACACACACAAAAAAGTTTTTCTTTTTACGTCAATTTCAACTCTCTTTTATCCTTCTCATTCAACAAATTTCCCAGAAAACAGAGACACAGAAAAATCTTCTATGTATGACCCTTTTCTCTCTCTCTCTTACAATCTCTAGATCTCAATAAGAAAAGGAAAAAAAGGAAATTTTCCCGAGAAAGAAAGAGAAAAAGTTGGGTTAGACAAACCCACAAAGAAACTTATCAAAAAAGTTAGGATTGAGGATAGAACGTGGAGCAAATTAAGAAATAAATCTGCTTTTTAATCGGTAGGGACTTTTATTAATCTTTCCTTTGAGCTGAGCTGTTTCATTGATCATGGGTGGGAGCAAACCTCGCTCTTTTTTTTTTCTCTCTACCTAATATTTTGGTTAAAAAGATTTTTCTTTTTAAGACTATTATTACTCAATTAATATTAATTTTATAAAAAATATTGATTTTCTTCACCAATCTTATAGTGCCAGCGTCGTGGTCGGAGAAGTCGGTAGCATTCTCTCCGATTATTATTATTATTTTATTTTTTGGATAAATTCTCTCCGATTATTCTTCTGTATCAAACGTTAAGAGAACATGTCAGAATTAATCAATATTTAATCATTTATTAATTAAATTAAGGGACCCTTAAATTAATCTGACAAAGAATCTTAGCGAATGAACATATTAAAATAATGGAAAAAGATGTAATCATGTAAAAAGATGTTCAAGCAAGCAAAGCCTTTTTTTTCTTCTTCTTAATCATTAATTAATTGAATCTTTACATACCATTTTCTTCTTTTTGACGGTTTAACCATAAAACCGAACATGTTTTGATAACATGTCAAAGGTCGGTGTGTCACGTTCCGACCAGAACCTTCTTTCTTGTCCCAAAGATCTCTTAAACTTGATACCTCTCACACCTATATATCTCAACTCATCAGACCAAGCAAGATGAAGTTATATAAAAGACTTAGAAAAAAAAAAAAAAAAAAACTAGAGGCATTCTTTAATGACATATGCTATTAGAAAGAAGAAAAAGATAACTCTTTACATAAATACCGTGAGAAATCAATAAGTTAAAAGAATAAAAATGGGAAAACAGCCAAAATAATATTTACCATTGTCATTTTGCCCAAAAAAAATTTCTAATTTTTTAGTATTAACCAGAAAAATCCTCTAATATCACTAGAGTTTACGACTTCAGTCTAGTAGCGGAAAACGATCAATTCGTGCTCCAACTTGTGGCATGTGTGACGATTCATAGATAAACTATATGTGCGTGCTAAATCCTATTTCAACTCTTGTTTATTTTCAATTTCATATCCAAACTACAAAATTGTGGTCAATATATACATTGACGAAGTCAACTCGTCAATAGTAATGACTCAGCAATCTGAGTCAACTGCCACGACAGCTAGGGGTGTCAAACTGAGCTAGCTCGCTCGGCTCAGTTCAGCTCATGATGAGCTAGAGTATTTCATGGCTCAGCTCAGCTCAGCTTATTTATTATACGAGCTTATATTCATAAGCTCGAACTCAGATCATCTAGATCGTGATCTAAATGAGCTAGCTCGCGAGTTAATACAAAATAAATATAAGAATAAAATAATTAAAAAATTTAATACTATATTCTATATCTATATCTTAAAAAATTAAAATGTAAAACAAAAATTAATTTCTATTTTTTTAATATAAGTATTATGAATTATTTCTATTTTTCCTTTAGTTAAAACTTAAAAGAGAACAAGAATATATATTTTGGTTGGTATATCAAAAATATATTTACAATATATCAATATAATATTTTAAATCTTTAAAAAAAGATTTGTTCGTGAGCTAGTTCACGACTCATTAGAGCTGGCTCGCATAACTCGCCAACTCATTTAAGCTCGATCACTTAACTCGTTTATTAAATGAGCCTAAAAAACATAGCTCGGACTCGTGAAAATCCGAGCTGAGCTGAGTCAGCTCATGAGCTTTGACTCATTTTGACATCCCTAACGACAGCCGAATCGCCTACAATGGCTGAGTCAGCTGCCATGTTACTGATTTTTTTTTTTAAAACAATTTTTTTATAAAAAAACAATATTTTATATTTATTTTTGTCTAAATTTGTACTATTCCATTAATCTTAATAGCCTAAAAACTCTATCTTAATCTCAAATTTTATACTAAACCAACTGAACCCAACATAATAAAACTCAAATTCATAAACTTAAATTCGAACAAATATTTATTTTACTCCGAACGATATCAAAATTTATATACTGAATTACGATAACCAATACCGAATTTTGTGCATATAAACTGAATTAACCAAAATTTGTGCATTCAAACCAAAACAAAATAAAATTTGGTTATAGTTTTCAAAATCCAAACTAAACGAAATCCGAAGTATCGGAATCAAACCGACCGAAAGCCTGAGTACCCAGACCTAACTACATCCACAATTCATGTCCAAACTATTGACCAGTTTATTATGGATATGGATAGACCTGGACATTTCAATATACGGGTTAGTATGATTTTGGTATTTCAGGTATCTAGAAATTCGGACCAATTCACCATATAATGCAAAAATACGGTTAATTCAGTTCATATGCACAAAATTCAAAATTGGTTATGATAATCCAGGATAAAAAATTATATCATTCATGCTAAAAGAAATTTGGTTTCAGTTTAAGATTGATGAATTCGGTTTGGTTATGTTTGGTTCGATTTAATTATCCACCCCTATATATGAAATTAATATTCTTTTAAAATGTAGTTTCACGTAATTCAAAACATAGAAAAATTGGAAAATAATAATTTATTTTTAGATAATTGAGATTAATGGAATAGTACAAATTTAGACAAAAAATAAATATAACAAAATATCGATTTTTTTGAACAAAAAAAATTGTTTGATTTAAAAAAAAAAAAGTGACGTGGCAGATGATTCAGGCATTGTTGAAGATTCAGTTGACATGGCAGCTGACTCAGATTGCTGAGTCATCACTATTGACAATTTGATTTGGTCAATGTATGTATTGACCACGATTTTGTAGTTTGTGTATGAAATTGAAAACAAACAAGAGTTGGAGTAGTATTTAACACGCACATATAATTTATGTATGAATCGTCACACATATCAAAAATTGAAGCATGCATGAACAGTTTTCCCGTCTTCCCGTCTTCCCGTCTAGTAGCCAGATATATACGAACTAGGTTGATGATATTTTTGGTGGGATAAGATTTTTGAAACCCATATATGTCTCATTTTCTTAGGCCTTAAGTAGACTCAATAAATCTATCCAATAATACCATACATAGTTGACTTTGCTTACGCTTGGTCATATTTTAGAGTTATGATTAGAATGAACAAAACAAATAACAATGACTTCGAATCAGCAAAATAGTATTAGAATATGAATTTTCTATTTTTTATTATTTTTATTTTTTTAAATTCAAATTGATAATTTTAATATTTTTAAAGTTACAATTAATGTACATTATGTGTTATATATATATATGTAGAATTTTAGATATCTTTATGATGTGCTTGCCAAAAGATCGTTGAGGATCAACCGTTACATAGAGAATAATAATGTATTACGATAGAAATAGTCGGGGTCATTTGGAACATTAATGTGATTTTTGTCGAAAACTTTTCGACGTTCAAATTAAAATGCAGTTGTTAGATTTTGAGGGCTTAAAGGCAATCAGATGGATTGATTCCATGTTTATTTATGTGTTTTAGTGAGTTCTAGCATTCAAAATATTTATTTAAGCTCTTTCGAGTCACTGATATTATTTTTTTGTTCGGATCGGACAACCTTTATGTTGAACTTAGAACGTTATTTATAAAAATTTACTTTTCTTGGACTTGGATATTAGGTTTTCGAATATTTAGGTGGATGTATCGTCACTTTTAGATCTTTTGCATGAGCTACGTGGTTCGTATGTTCAGCACACTTTCAAAAGAACAAGCATATCTTATGAGTCAAGGAAATGGTGATATTCGTACCTACTTGGGACGTGTACATATCATGTTTCATGGCACACAGATGGTGTGGAATACTACTATTTGTTGGAACTCATTTTTGACGAAATGGTTTTAGACTATTTTCTGTTGAGTTTTTCGGCGAAGACGTTCGTCGGAATGACCGGATTTTTGGACACGTTGGAATCGTCTCCGTGAGCACTATAACGTAGTGTATTTACTTGTCAAAATCATAGTTGGTTTGAATGAGAAATGGAAGTCTAAAGTGGATGACTTGGAAAACTTGTAAAGCTTCCAAATTTGGCTAAGTGTAAGAACTAACAAATGTCCCACATTGGAAACTTGGATGAAAAAATCCTCAAGTATATAAAGTGGAGAACTCATAACAAAGTTCAAAACATTGGATACACTTTGGTGTATTGGAGATAGTGGATACTCGGGCCGAAATTCGGTTTTTGGCAAATGGACCAATGATCCATAAGATTAAATCTTTTGATCCAAAATTATTTTGGAATATATTGTTGATTAAGTCAACAAAAAATTTTCTCCTCTCATTAATTATATATTTATAATGTTGAAAAAAAAATCAAATTTTATTAATTTTGGTCAATCACGTCTTTACGATGAGATCAATTCTCATAAACTCCACTTGATTACGTGTTTGTACGTTAGTTTTGGTTATATAAAAGGAACCATTATCATTCTCATTATAATCATGTTGAACACAACAATAATCTCCTTTCTCTCTTTTATTTTATTATTATTTTGTGTATGAGAGTACAATACAGTTTGTGGTTCGTTAGACTTCTGATAGAGTATTGCTGATAAGAAGATTATTGCATTTAGTATTGCTGATAAGAAGATTATTGCATTTGTATCCTAGGACTCGAATCGTCATAGAACCGTCACACTACGGAGAGATTTTTGAGTTAAGGAAAGAGATCATCAAGTTCTTGGCTCTGCTTTCCGGTTTAAATCTCCGTTTATCCATTATGCTTTTGATATTGTTGTATTTGATCATTTGTTCTTCATATTTACCTTTACAAATATGAAGATTTGGGGGGGGGGGGGGGAGGGGGTTGTTCCAAATGAGATTGATGCGGAAAGTCAGTCACCGAAAAGTATATTGTTGGTCAATGCTCATTTAATAAACGAAATTTACTCTAAACATAATGGATCGATAATCTAAATTCTAAAATATTTCTCATTTTCCAACTTACCATGTCCATACAGTTTGTCGATGGCAAAACAGAAATGCAGTAACTTACAACAAACATAAGAGAATTTACGATTTGGACATTACAGAGTTAAAAATATTTACATTAATCTCCTCACCCCATCAACCTCTTTGTATTGTTCCATCTCTAACCACCATACGGTAAGCTGCACAAAACCAAACATTAATTCAATTAGTTCTTTTTAGGGTGATTTAGTCGGTTTATTTATCGCATGTGTTTTAATAGATTTCACTTGTGTTTTTAACAAATAACATTTTATTTTATTTGATAACAAACTATTTTAAATTATACCATACTATTTATTTAAATATATGCATGAGAAAAATACACTACTTATTTACGATTTCATCAAAACATGTGTTTTTTTTTTTGCAAATTTTGCTTTTCAATATTGCTGTCTATCTAAATCACCCGAAGAAGAATATATATACACTCGATGTCTAAACATTAGTTGGCAACCACTCGTAGAGATGTAATACTGCAACAACAGAGGAGCTACTTGCACCCTTTCTGGATGTTAATATCAAAGAAACTCTCTTTTCAGTTCCAAAAAACAAAGCACCAAGCTTTGATGGCTTTCCAGCTAAATTCTTTACTGGTTATTGGAACTTCCTAGGCAAAAATTTCACTGAAGCAGTTCTAGAATTCTTCTCTCCAGGCCAGTTGTTAAGAAAATGGAACTCAACAATCTTAACTCTAGTACTTAAGACTGCGGATGCAAGCAAACTATCAATTTTTAGGCCAATTGCATGCTGCAATACGGTCTACAAGGTTATCTCTAAATTTTTGTCTAAGAAACTATAGAGGAGCCTACCTGCTATTATCTCTCTTGCGCAATCGGCTTCCATTCCAGGAAGACTTCTAGCATAAAATGTCTTGCCAGCAATGGAATTAGTGCAAGGGTTTAATAGAAAACAAATTACTCAAAGTGCAATGCTAAAGGTGGATTTGAGAAAGGCTTTTGACACAGTATGGTGGGATTTCATTATCCTAATTCTTATAGTGATGAATTTCCCGGATGTGTTCATAAACTGGATTTGGCAGTGCATTTCGACAGCGGATTTTTCTGTTTCTGTCAATGGAGAGTTGAGTGGGTGTTTTAGAGGTGGAAGAGGAAGGCAGGGGAACCCGATCTCCCCTTACCTATTTGTCCTTGTGCTAGAGGTTTTCTCAAAATTCTTTTACAGTCAGTTTGAATCAGGTCTTATTGGTCTAGATCCAACTGCTTGTAACCCATATCTATCTCATTTGGCCTTCGCAAATGACTTGATGGTTTTCTTTGATGGCTCCAAAATTTCATTGCAGAGTATTACAGCTACTCTGGAATAATTTACGGCATGGTTAGGGCTGAACATTAATCGAGAAAAATAGAACTTTTTGTAACATTAATCGAGAAAAATAGAACTTTTTGTTGCAGGGCTGAATCCGGAGGAGACCATATATATGGAATACCTTGGCTTCCATCGTGGTTCACTCCCAATACGATATTTGGGGTTGCCTTTATTGCACAAGAAACTTAGAAAGGCTGACTACGCTCCACTGCTTGATAAGCTAACAGCTAAATTCAGCGCCTGGCCAACAAAGATGATTTATTTCGCGGCAGATTACAACTCATCTCTGCAATAATTTTCAGTACGGTTAACTTCTAGATGACCGCCTTCATACTACCTAAAGGATGCATCAAACAAATCCAAAACCTATGTACTTATTTCTTATGGACAGGAGACAAGGAAAAAATGTTGCTTACCGAAACAGGAAGGAGGCTTAGGACTAAGAGACCTTACAATCTGGAACAAAACTCTCTGCTTGAAACTCATATGGTTACTCCTTTCTCAGAGCGGTTTTCTATGGGTTGCTTGGAATAATGGAAATCGCCTTAAATCGCAGAGCTTCTGGGTGATTGAAGAATCTAGTAATGACTCATGGATATGGCGAACTATGCTCTCACGTAGACAGCTAGCTCATCAATTCATTAGAGTAAAGATTGGAAATGGAAGATCAACACGTTTTTGGCAAGATAACTAGACTCTCCTCAGTCCTCTGCTTCATCTGTTCAGTCCTTCAAGTCCTAGAGAACTTGGTATTCCCATCCACAACAAGGTTTCACAAATGGTAAGGCAAGACGGTTGGTTAATACGGGCAACGCGATCACCTACAGCTGGATACCTGCAGATATACTTAACTACCATCACTCTTCCCCTCACACCAGATGTTAGAGATGAATGTTCTTGGCATATTAAAGGTTCTCAGACCACCAAATTCTCTTCCAATCTCACTTGGGACAGACTTAGACCACATGACAGCTTAAAGCAATGGATGACTTTGTCAGGTTTAAATTAAGGAGGTACCCCGAAGCATGCTTTCATGGCATGGGTTATGCAACTCGATAGGCTGCTCGTAAGGACTAGATTGGTGAGCTGGGGAATGAATATCAAGCAAAGCTGCCTATGTGATACTTATGCAGAGACGAGGGACCATTGTTGTTGCGATGTAACTTCAGTGAAGATGTTTGGACGATCGTTACCTCCAGGTTAGCTCCATCGCCATTCACGTTTGTAACCTGGGGATTCTCTTATTGGTTGGTCCAGGACGAGTTCTCGAGAAGATCCTCCAACTCTTTGCAAACTAGTAGTCAGGCTACCTTTTACGCCATATGGAATGAGCGCAACTTAATATTGCACTACCAATAATTTACAGCAGCGAAAACGTTCAGAAAAATTGATCGTCTTATTCGAAACGCTCTCTTATCAAGAAGAACCCGAAAGCATTTCTCGGATTAATGCCTCTATGACTGGCTTGAAGTTAAAATGCTCACAAGTTTTCCCCTTGTTTTTATTTTTTATTTTTGCAAGAAAAAACTCTTTAGACTCGTTCAACCGCTTTTCGTAAGTAATTACAAACATCTTCATTTCTAATGATATTCAAATTCCTATAAAAAACAATGTCTAAATATTAGTGCATTTATTCTTTTTTTTTAATAAATTATACCATACTATTTATTTAAATTATATGCATGAGAAAAACACACTATTTATTTACGATTTCATCAAAACATGTGTTTTTTTGTGTGTAAATTTTGCTTTCCAATATAGCCATCTATCTAAATCACCCGAAGAAGAATATATATACACTCGATGTCTAAACATTAGTGCATATATTCTTCTTTTTATAAATTATTTATTAAAAAAACGTGTAAAAATATTAAATCAAGAAAACGAAAAGATAAAAGGTGAATAATTAATAAATTACCCGAGCCTAAGGGAAGTATCGGAGCTCTCGGAGTCAACAGGAGCTCCGGTGGAGTTTCCGGCGTTAGTAATGGACTCCGACGAGTGTCCTTCCTCGAACACGGCGGCATTCCCCGATTCAGCACCACCGTACTGTTCATGCACATTATTATATATCTACACCGTAACCAAACAAAAGTTTCAAATTTAACATTAAACCAAAAAAATACAAAATTCGAAATAATATCCACGTACTTGCATGCCAAGTCGCTCGTTCTCTTCCGTTAGTTGCGTTCCCTGCAAAATCAAGATTGAAAAATACAAAAGACAAAAAAAAAATTATCACTAAGTTCTCTAATTATATGCATTTTCAGATTATATTGGCACCAAGTGTCTTGGTTTTCTCTAGAGATCTACTAATAGCGGGATGAGCAAATTTTGACATGAAGTCTCTCAAGCAAACTCATCTTCGAATAAATCATTGAAACAATGCTTAGGTTTACGGGTGCCACTGTAATAAAACTAAATTGATCCAAACTGAAAACCGAAAACGCATTCACCGTATCAAACCGAATCAAATGAGATTTAGATTCATTTCAGTTTCCATATTCCATAAAACCAAAAAACAAAATGAAAACAGACAAACAAAACCTAACCAAAACCATACACACTCCTACCTCTAGGACCACGTGTCTTATGTTAAACCCTAGGGCCTAACTAGCTAAATGTTTACCCATTAGATTGAAAAGAATCTTTTCAACATCACTAATGACTTGGTTTAACCCTCTATCTCAAAGTATGATAAAAGATATGTGTTATAGACAAAGAGTAAGACGCGTACTTGCTGCCTCAGCCGCTTGTTCTCATCCATCAATCGCATTCCCTAACCACCAAAAGGATAAACTTTATTTCTTTATTGACCAAAATTATATGAATCAATAAGTATTAGCTTAGACGTTATTTTGATTCTTACCTTTCTTTGAAGTTCGCTGATCTCTTTCATAATCTTGTCACTCTGCAATAACATCATCTCGTAATAGTAAGTTACATAGTCGCAAGCTTGGAGAAATCTTATACATGATATCATAGTGTTACATCTTTTAACATCTAAACTGTTTTAAGAACCTTTTTTTCAATCACCCGCGTCAAACCAGCTTCGAGGGCCTTCTCTAGTTTTTGCAGCTCTTCAATGTTAAGCCCTTGAAGCTCCTCTCCTCTCATTTGCCTATATATATGATCATATACATACACATATTAGTTAGAAAATGATAGTTATTTCAAAATTGATAGAATATGTATATATATAATGTACCTTAGTCGGTGGCTCTTGTCCGCAATTTCTCTGCTCAACCGGGCGTGATCACTGTTCTCGACGAGCTAACAGATAAAACATTAATGACTTAAGCTCTGGGTCAAATCCATAATGATCTAAGCTTAAATCTCTACACATGACTAATTTTACATGTCTAGCTTTATAGAAAGCTCGCAACCATTCATGTAAAAATGATTTATAAATGATTTAAAAACCAAAGTATCATTATACACTGAGAATCATAAACCTAATATTAGTCCGAGTCTCAACTCTTTTTAATACTCTTAGTTCATTTGGATCGAGTAATTTCGTATGAAAGCAATTTCGTTAAATTGTAGTCTAATCGTATGCAATAACATAATGCTTTAGGCCTAATTAATGTTTTACAGTTTCTTTATCAATCTTCTGTACATGAGTATACATTAATCTAGAAAAGGTAGTTCAACGGAGCAATACTCTATTTTGTAAGCTACAGGAATCGGCGAAAGAAATGTATGGTGAATTCGAGAATGTAGCTAACCTGTAACTCGAGAGACGGCTGATCAAGCTTCTCCAAGTTCTTTGACTGCAAGTTATGCCTCTCTAATACTTCCCTCATGCTTCATTATATAACATGTAAACACATTCCAGTAAATATAAGACTGTAACAATGATCTTCTATTATGTATATTATAAACAGCTACATTGTTGATATCTCCCTGTGTCTTAGTTCACAAGTTTACATATTAATGTACCAAAAATGTAGTAAAATCAAAAGATACAAAACCTAATCCACAAAACATATTTTATTGCAAACACATACATCATTTCATGTTAAACACTGTCGTTTTAGATACAGCATAATTATGCATATACTAATCTCAGTAATCTGTGAGTGTGTATAGATGTCCCCGAAGATAGGAACTGAACAGATAACTCGTGGGTCGGAAAATCCAAAATCGTATCTTTATGATACGATAAGTCATTTTAGATTCCCAATCTCAATAAACCTCTCTATGTCTTTTCCCAACACTAATAAAGATTCCAAACCTGTTTATAATTTTTATTAATATCACTTCTTCGTACAAACTTTCCCAAAGTTTTATTATACATACACACATATATATAGATACCTCCTAAATTCCCAATGTTATATAGTCACCACATATTTGTAAAGAAATGTCAAAATAAATATGACACTGATGGCTTTACATATCATCCACGAGATCTATATACATAGATTTATGCAAGACAAGGAAAAAAATATAAAAGCATTTATGCAGATTAGGATTTAAAGTTTCTTGAATAATATTACTGTAATTAGATACCTTATTTTTGCCTAAATACAGAGTTTACTACACTTTATCTAAGTCATTTATGGTCATTAATATATCTTATTAAAGTAGTTAGTGGTCCAACAAGGTTTGATACAGTAAACTTCCGTGCATCGCATAAACATCTAAAAAAAACTCTAAGCTTTTGTGTGGATCTAGACACGATTCTTTCAAAGAGTTTGAGAAATCTAATGAGGTAGATTTAGAGAGAGAAGTTAGAGAGAGAGAGAGAGAGAGAGAGAGAGAGAGAGAGAGAGAGACCTGGAGCTGCAAAACTCGAAGAGTTTTCCGGTGGAAGAGAAGATGATGAGAGCGACATCGGCGTCGCAGAGAACGGAGAGCTCTTCAGCTTTTTTGAAAAGACCTCTTCTTCGTTTCGAAAACGTCACTTGTCTCGCCGTCGCGTTGTCGATTTTCCTGATCTGAATCTTCTCTCTCGCCATCGTAAGAAAAGAGAGAGAGAGAGAGAGAGAGAGAGAGAGAGAGAGAGAGAGAGCTTGGATTTGATCTGTAAACTCAGAGAAGATAAATCAAGATTTCAAGAATGAGGGATGATTAAAGAGAAACCCAGAAGGAAAATAAAAATTGTGAGAGAGAGGATTTTTGCTAAAAAGGGAGACTTTAAAGATGAGAGAGAGAGTGACAAGACGACTGAAATGGAAAGTAAATCGTGTTCTTTTTGCTAAATGTAGAAGAATAAATATGATTTTCAGACAGTAAAAACCCTAGTTTTTGAAAGACAGGAAATTAAAATCTTCGTGAGAGTTTAGATCTAAGATTATGAATCCACAATGGAAAATAAAGAGGATCAAACAAAAACTCAGAAAGAAGACAAAAATAGGAGAACTAAAAAAAATATATATAAAAATTTAATTTTCTACCTCAAAGGTCAAGGAGAGAAGAGATCATTTTCAGGGAAGGGTTTATTATTTAATAATTTTATCAAGATGGGGTTTCTTAAATGATTATTTTTGGAAGAAAAAAGATTTGTTTTTTAAATTATTTTATTTTATATGGATATTGGTTTGTGTGTGGTGGTTATTGAATATGGTGGGGAAATAGGATTTTATAAGTGTCCAATGAGATGAAAGAGAGGAGAAGTGTTTGTTTGGGTCAGTGGGGAATTTCTTTTTATAGGGGAGCATAAAATGAGTTGTCTCACTTTGTCACTTACATATCTCTGGTAAATCAAAAACTTTGTAGAACTTCGGGCGCTAGAAAATAATTTCATATTTATAAAGATTTATATGTAGAAATATGGTAGCAGCTCATAATAATTATATATTTTTGTTTGTGGGTTTGGCCTATAAATTTTCATAAAGAAAACATCTCATCAAATATACATTTTTGTTATTCACATAATAACATTTGAGATAAATGATCATCAAAAAAAGAACGCTAAATTTTTGTGCGGCCAATGTTTTTTCGAAAAAGTTTGTGGATTCTTTTTTTTAGGGATAATTATTCAAACAATTTTGAAAAATCCCATAATTACTAAAATAATTTTGGGAGAAAATGGATTTACTAAAACAATGCTCAAAAGTAAAAACATTTAAACATTTTTTTATTTTTAATCACGAAAATGCCATTGACATTAAAAAACAAAAAAATTAAAATAATAATAAAAACTTAATTTTTTAGTAAAAAAAAATTAATGATAAAATGCGTTTGCGATCGCCATTTACAAATGGTGTTTGTGACATGCGTTTGCTATTGACGATTGCGATTGGCGTTTGCGATTGACGATTAGCGTTTGCGACTGACGTTTGTAATTAGCATGTGCGATCGCCGTTTGCGACTGAGGTTTGTGACATGCGTTGCGATTGATGATTGCGATTGGCGTTTGCGACTGGCATTTGTAATCAGCATTTCCGACTGGCATTTGTGATATGCATTTACGATTGACGATTGCGTTTGCATTTGAAATCATGGTAGATTTGTTTTCTAAATGATGGAAGACTTGTATATCGAACGGCGTTTACAACTAGCGTTTGCGACTGGCATTTGCATTAGAAATTCGTTGTATTAAAATACAAGTTAACATACAAGTCTACCATCATTGTATGTAAACATACAACTCTACCATCATTGTATGTCACTATACAAATCTACCATCATTGTATGTATACATACAAGTCTACCATCATTGTATGTATACATACAAGTCTACCATCATTGTATGTAAGCATACAAGTCTACTATCATTGTATGTAAGTATACAAATCTACCATTATAAATCTACCGCCATAGTAACTAATAAATCTACCAACTGAAGGTTGTTTTAGTAAACTCGAAAGATTGAATAACTCTACCGCATCAATAATAAGTTTACGACATATTATAAATCTGTCACCACTATAAATAAGTCTACGATCCAAAACACGCGTAAGTCTACCTCCCATGAATTTAAGTCTACCACAAATATTTAGTCTACCGTCAAACAAAATAAATCTACCACTCAATAATAAATCTACGAGATAAATCTACCATTTAACTACTAAGTCTATCACTCGAAAAAATATCTACCACCGTTGGCATTAACTCTACCACTCATAATATAAGTCTATCACTCACAAATATCTCTACCACCAAATAAAAATAAGTCTATAAAATAAGTGTACCATTTGAATATTAAGTCTGCCGTTCATGGACTAAATCTACAGTCTTGAATTAAGTCTATCGATCATTAAATAAATCTACCATCACTAAAACGATAGACTTTTCATTTTTTTTGCTGGAACTTTCCCTCCAACTTTACCTACGTGTCATGCTTCATTAATAGCAGTTTCGTAAATACGTTTTTGTCTTCAAAGCAAATGATGGTAAAATGAATAGGGGAGATTGTTTTAAAAATTATCAAATATGAGCATCATTTTTGTCCAAATCAAACTTTCCAAATTTGTTTGAGTAAATTTCCCTTTTCTATAAAAAAAAAGTTTGTGGGTTTGGCATTTGTTCGTAAGACTCCAACTCAAAACGATAAAAAGCTGTTAATTTCAAGGACACTAATGCAGTATTTTCCAATGTAATAATTTGGCATAATAACTGGTATAAAAACTGTGTTTTGAAAAAGAGTTTAGTGAGCTAATGTTTCATTTATGATCAGATATAATCTACTAATTTGGTAAACTGAGGTTTTAATTATTATGACGAAAAAATTGAGGTTGTGATGTATATGATTTGATTTTGGATATGTTAGGATAGTATGACCAATTTTTTTTTTTTAAACTTTGGGTTGTGGCACTTGTTTTGTTGAAGGCAAACAGTTAAAATGAATATTTATAAAGTTGAAAGATTGTTAATTATTAATTAAATTACATTCTTACGAGTTATTTATTATTTAACATTTTAGGGTTGACGATTCACAATCCTTCGAAACTATCATATCTTGTTCAAACTATACGAAGTTTGAGTCTCTGTCTAACACTCCACTGTTTTAAAGTTTCACATCTAATTCCACACAGAAAAAAGTTTTTATACTCAGAATTACACTAATTTAGAAAATCGCGATTTTTGATCAAATTAGCCTTAAATCGTGATTTAACTCCCTAATCCGATCCTAAACCAAAATTACACCCGAAACCAATAAGACCCGACCCGAAAAATCATTCCCGGATATTTTAAACTAATACATGAAAACAAACACGACAAAAATAAAATCAATCCCAAAATTTCCAAATCAATCTCATACTCGACGAACCTTAAAAATTTGGGTTTTCTAAAATCAAAATTGGAAAGTGAAGATTCGTGGTGCTTTCAATGGCATAAGTCCCTCGATTTCTATTCCCCTTTTTCTTATCTGGGTAGATTTCGTGGTCTAAATTCAAATTGGAGAAGAATTAAGGGTTTTGCAGTTGTACGAAATCGGTTTCATCAAGCTTTTGCGTCTTAATGTAGCTCAAAATTATTTCAAAACTACTTGTAATTCTCCTTCCAACATGTAATTCACCATCCACTGATTCCAGCTCGTAAAATTGGCCAAATACATGGAAATATTCCTTGTGAAGGTGTTTTTTCGATAAGTTGAATGCAACCGGTTCTCAATATAATTTGGTGGAGACAAAGTAAAACTGCTATCGAAGATACATGAATAGGCTCTTTAATGGAGACAAAGAGGATACCCAAAATCTAAAAATCTTTATTCAAAGGACTCCAAATATCGAGTAATTACAACTATGAGTGGGACAAAAAAAAAAAAAATCAAACATGGACTCTAATGCAACGCATTCTTCCTTCCCACACACGTTTTCAGTTTTCCTTTTTAAGTTTTTTCTTTTTCGTTAGCATTTCCTATTTCTTTTAGAAGTTAGTTTCTTTGCTTTTCTATATAAAGACCCCTAAGACTTGTAAAGAAGCTCACGTTGAATTGAATTATTAAGAAATTGTTTTCTCATTGAGTTTTTGCAAAGAAGAGTTTCTTTACAAATCTGGCCCCTCTGTTTTTGTTTTTCGTGAAGAAAACAGAGTTTCTTCTTGCTTCCTCTCGCTTCTCGGGAACTAGAGGAACAAGTCCCCTTTGTCGTGCTTCCGCTCCATCACTTTTGGTATTAGAGCTTCGTCATTCCTGTCGCTAATCATGCCACCAAAACCACAGAACAAAGACAAAGACGTTCACAAAGATGATTGGAGGTGAATCTGCACATATCCATTCAACAATCTCATGAAGCGCTACAGAGATCGTTGCAGGATGCTATGACAATGATCGGCCAACAGGAACACCGCAATGAACCGATTGTTCATGAACGATGATGACTTTCGCGACGAAAATCCTGTTTGCTCCTCTTCAGGCACGTGACAATCGATCTCGTCACGGAGATCGTGGACAAACCTGCGCCAAGGAGCTCGTACAGTAGACGATACGCTGAAGAATTTTACTTGTTGATGACACGTAATGAGATTCATGACAGTGAAATTCAGATTGTATCTCGCTTTATCGGAGGACTAAGACCTCAACTTCAGAACGCGTTGGAGCAATTTGATCCTAACAAAGTCTCAGAAGCTCACCGACGTGCGGCTACGTTTGAAAGACAATTTCGTGCATCCGCAGGTAAAGGGAATTCTGCTACCAGATTGCGCAGTACTACTTCACAAGATCAAACCACTAGCACAAATCCAGATTCCACGAATGCCCGCGACTTCCAGCCTCTAATCAAACATCATCATCTACAAAGGATCCCATACTTTGTCGCTCACCACGCCCTAATGCCCTACGTTGCTTTGCTTGTGGTGAAACATGGCATATTCAAACGGCTTGCCCGAAACAGGTGAAACGGGGTCTTTTGATTGAAGAGATAGACCCCGAAATTGAGTCCTATCACGATGACAATCCACCTATGGACTTACATGACAACACGGAGCTCAGCAGCGATTACGGTCCTCTCTCTTGGTAACTAGACACATCTGCTTCGCTCCTCAAACGATGGAAGAACCGTGGCTCTGTACACATGTCTTCCAGTCGACTTGCACCGTGAAAGGCAAAGTGTGTACCTTCATTATTGATTATGGAAGCAGCCACAATATTGTCTCTGATTATGCAGTGCGAAAATTGGGTCTCGAGAAAGAAGTTCACCCAATGCCTTATAAGTTAACTTGGTTGAAAACGGGCACCGAGATACGCGTCACACACCGTACACTTGTATCCTTTTCTATTGGCTCAGTCTACAAAGACCAATTATATTGCATATTGCCCCAATGGATGTAGGACAATATGACCGCAAAACTACTCATGACGGTAAGCGAAACACATATTGTTTTGTGTTTAATAACAGAATGATTACTGTGGGGTCGGAACTCGCACAACTAAACACATATCGTTTTGTGAAGGCGTTGCCTCGGCCCATGAAGAGGATGTTGTTGGGGTCAGATTCCATCCAACTAAGATCAATAGAAAATGACTAAGTATAAAAATACGATAATCCGGATAAGGCCTAAGCTAACGAAGCAGTTAAGGCCTAAGCCAATAAGGCCGAAGCCGCTGAAGCCACCGAAGCCGACGAAGAGTCCTAAAGCCGAAGCCGACGAAGCAGTTAAGGCCTAAGCCGACGGAGTCGATAAGGCCTAAGCCGATGATAAGAGCAAGGCCGATCCCAATCCTAGCAAAGAAATGGGCCAAGTATAACACCCGTGATCCGTGTTTGTAATTTTGCTCGAGTAGCGGTTGAGTTTGAATTGAGTAAGGCTTGGAAAAGCTGGAAATTTGCCTAAGACATAATGGGCCAAGACGTGTGTGGGCTGGAAATTTTGGTATGTTGTGGTTGGGCCGTAACCCGCGTGTCATAAGTGGCGGTTTGGGTCGGTTTTCTTTGCCAACAAGGAAGCGGTTTTGAGCCGCAGGGAATCTTCTTCTAGTTAGGGTTTGTGGCATGTGGATATATATATATATATATATGGAGCGTTTAGGCAGCAGCTCTTCCTCTTTTCCGCCGCAAAAAGCAAACCAAGAGCTAATCGAGAGCTAAGGCTACTGATTCTTCAATCGTAGGCGTAATCGAGAGCTAGGGTTTGCGATTTCTTCGAGTGGATAGCGTGTTCGAATTCTCTAGGTAAGGATCATAATCCCCCCTTAGTGTTTTCTTCGATCACGTACCGTGTTTGGTTCTGATTTTTGGATGTTGGTTCATCGAAGGGAAGTTGGTGTTCGCAGACGTGATTGATCTCATCGTGGTGTGTTCGAGAGCTAGGGTTGTGAGATCTCGATCGTGGTGTGTTCGAGATTCTAGGTAAGGATCGTGAACCGCGTGTTTGCATCGATCGATTACCTTGTTTCAGCTCTGATCTTTGATGTTTGGTTCGGCAAAGGAGGAGTTCGGTGTTCACGGACGTGGGTCAATCTCGCCGTGTGTGTTTTGGGTAGCATTTGGGGTGATACGCGTGTATCGGGTGTAGTTTGCCACGTGGTTCGGGTAAGGTCGAATAAACCCTAAAAGTTTATTCGAACGTTTGTGTTTGGTTTGGTCTTAATAAGACGTTTGTTTGTTTGTTGTTGGATCGTATGGATTAGGGTGAGCCGTACGGATTACTAAGTGATAGCAATCGTACCAAGGGCATTTTCCATCGACCAATCAATTTGCTAAGGTGAGTTCGTGACCGTAGCTAATGTCTAGGGTTATTTGTATGATGGCTCATGGAGTCTATGTTTGCTTGTTTAGAAGATACACTTCGGTGTATAGGTATACGTTCGTATACGGTTTGAGTTTGATGATAGTGTGCACACGTATATCATGTTTGGTGTTTGATCAATACGGTTTGTTGTACGTTTGAGTATGGTTTGTTGTTTGAGTTTGGTTTGTTAATACGTTAAACATGGCTTGTTAATACGTTGAGTTGGTTTGTTAGTCCATTTGAGTTTGATGTTTGAATGCGATATTGGCTTATGATTGTCGTATGAATGATGTTTGAATGTTAGCTGGTGAGACGGGATGACCGATCTCACTAAGCAAATTCGTTTGTTTATGCCCCCTTTCATGGTGGCAGGTAATGGAAGTGGCTAAGGAGCACGCGAGACAAGGCTGGAAAGGAAGGGATGGATTAGGAAGGGGTTCATGTTATGTTTGCGTTTCGTTTGACATTGGTTTGGTTTGATTGCATTATTGTTAAGTTTGTTAAGTTTATGGACCACTATAGTTTGTTTTAAACCTCGTTTGAAATTGGAATAAAGACTCTGAATTCTTATTATGTTAAAACGTCTTAGAGGTTATTATCTATGCATGTTTGTGATCCCGCTTAAGTTGTTAGTCTTCCGCTGAAACTGAAATCGAATTGTATTGTTTGAATCATGGCCGAAAATTTTACTAAGTTAGTACGGCCTGGTTGTCTGAGTTCGCTGGTATCTTAACCTCGGGAAGGTTTTCTGGGTTAGGGTGTCACAACCCATTACAAGACAGATCGGCATAGGCAATAGGCCGAGCAGAATACGCAAACTTACGGGCCGAAGCAACAAGTCCATCTTCGGCCGATCTCAAGACGAAGGCCCATGAAGCCGAACTGACTTAGCTAAACAGAAATCCCGAAGGATTATGAAGTTTTCCTTATCTCTTTGGAATTGGCTTAGCCGATTCAAACTAGTATATATATATATATATCTATGTACATCCCATGAAAAAGGGATCCGCAATTTACTTAGCAAAACCCTAGACTTTTTGCTCTCAAACTCTTGCACGTAAAAGTTTTCGAAACAGCTTAATAAAACCATCTTTGGATCTTCGTTTTCATGGTTTATACGCAGAAATTTGAGATCCCTTAAAAGTTTCGTGACAAATCTAATTGTGTTGATTTCAACTCCCACAATTTGGCGCCGTTTGTGGGGACATTGAATTTTTCTTACACCAAGAAACCACCGTCTGAACGATCCGAAGAAGATGACCGGCGACAGAGAGAGACTAACTGACGACCCGCAGGACACCGGAGCCGATGGATCCGGATTGAAAGATGCACCAGTGCTTGCAGCTTTGGAGACGAGCCCGAAGGTCCTGACTCAGATGAAGGCGATGCTAGAAACGTTGCTCAATAAGGCAGAGGAGCAAGATAAGCTTAACATCACGATAACGGGGGAGCTGAAAGCCTTGGCAATGGCGAGCCAAGCTAGACGAGTTGGCTCGGGGTTGGATCCAACTCTAAGATGCCTCCACCCAACGGCTCTCGATTTTTCTACACCTATCGGCGTGCCAAGAACCCAAGGAGGATTGCCGCCTCAACATCAAACAACCGCAACCACTGAACCAAACGAGGGAACGCTAGGAGCAAACGCACAAACCATAGATGGGTCAGCCCCGATGATCGACCTGGAGGAAAATCTCGAAGGGGAGCATAACGCAGAAAACCCTGGTGATCCCAAGACTACAGCCGAAGGACGAGTCCGAGTCGAGCAAAGAGGGATCAACCTCGAACATGACCAGGAATTCATCAAAGAAGAAGAGAACGTTCTCTGGGTGCAGCAGTTGGAAGCAGCGGAGGCCTGGAGAGCGGCAACACAAACCCAAAAAAGAGAGATGGACGAGATCCGAGCTTCTTTGAGCCAGGCAGCCGCCGACCTAAAAACTGTCCATCCCAGATGCACAAAGCCACCAGCAAAGATCCGGAGATCGATCGAGTGCTCGAGGAAGCGCAAAACACGCTATTCACCACCCGGATCACCAGGACAAAAGTTTATGATCCAGGAAAAATTAGGGTGCCAACATACGAAGGAAAAACCGATCCAAATGAGCACATCACTGTATTCATCATAGCAATTGGCCGTGCCAATTTCAAAGAGGATGAGAAGGACGCCGACCAGTTCTCCTATTCGTGGAACATCTCAAAGGACCAGCCCTCCAGTGGGTTTCCCGGCTTGAAAGGCATTATATCGATAATTTTAAATAATTATCCGCGGCTTTCTTGAAACATTACACTATATTCATGGAGCGCCAGACGTCGGATGCCAATCTATGGACCATGGGCCAAGGACATAATGAAACTTTACGAAGTTTTATCGAACGATTCAAAGCGGTACTATCAAAAGTAAAAGGCATAAGCGACGAAGCCGCTCTTCAAGCTTTAAAAAAAGCATTGTGGTTCGATTCAAACTTCCAAAAATAAATTGCCTTAAACGCCCCTTCAACAATACAAGATGCTCTACACCGCGCAACAGATTTTGCAACTAATGAGGAGGAGATGAAAGTCCTAGCCCAGAAGCATGGGAAGACGAAAACAACCAACAACACGTTCCAGCCTCAGAACCCGCCGAATACAAAGAGGAATAGTCAAGCGGCTGGATTCATCCAGCACGAAGGAGGTTTCAGAGGAGCTCACAATTATCAAGTCGATATGCCAATTTACGGCTTAGGCCAAGGAAGAGGCTCTGGGAGCATTTGGATGAGAAATACGTTTTACGATGATAAAACTTACTGCAAACTCCGTCACATCTATGGACACTCTACAACCAACTGTCGGGTGCTAGGCTCTAGACTCGCGGTGAAGCTAGCAGCCGGTAAACTTGGAGGCAACGTAAGCATCAAGGACTTCGAGTTGTAGTAGAGCGATGCCCAAACATAACCTTCAAATGACGAGCCCCCTAAGCGTGGAAGGAAGGGTGATGAACCAACACAAGCTGAAACAAGAAGAAGAATAAACATGATAATGGGCGGATCTCATTACTGATACCATTTCATCGATTAAGGCTTTTCAACGACGAGTCGATGTCAGCATCAATTGGTCTGAGCCTTCTAAGTTTTCAAATGATGTAATCTCATTTGAAGAAAGGAAAACTACAGGAATCGACAAACCTTACGATGACCCTCTCGTGATCGTGCTAATCATCAACGACTACGATGTGGCCAAAGTGTTGATAGAGACGGGAAGCACGGTGGATATAATCTTCAATGAGACTCTCAGAAGAATGAACGTCGACCTATCCGAAGTAATAACAACTCAAAAACCATTGACTGGGTTCTCCGGAGAAACGACAATGACGATCGGAACAATTAAGCTACCTGTTCGGACTGGAAAAATAACCAAAATCGTGGAATTTTCGGTGGCCGATCACCCGGCAGTCCAACGTCATCATGGGAACCCCATGGTTAAACATGATGTGAGCCGTGGCCTCAACCTACCATCCCTGCGTATAATTTCCAACCCCAAATGGAGTAAAGACAATTTGGGGGAATCAAAGGGAATCCCGCTTTTGCTTCTTAGCCGCACATAAACTCAAGAATCCCGGTACTGATCCGGCCGCCAAGACAAAGCGCAAGAAGATGAAGATAGACAGAGAGCCGGTCAAAGAGCTCTACAAACTCTTATAGCAATTATAGATCGCGGAGGGCCGCGAAGAAGAAGACGCCGAGCTGATCTGCGATCCAGTATTATCGGTTTGCATAGATGATAACCACCCCGAGCAATGCGTTGAAATCGGAGCCAAGCTTAACGAGAAGATCAAGGAGGATCCCATTCTTGAAACAGAACATAAGTACATTCGCATGGGTGGCAGAAGATATGCCAAGGATCGATATCCATGTGACAAGTTATGAGTTGAATGTCGATCCAACCTTCAAACCAGTGAAGCAGAAAAGGAGGAAGCTGGGGCCCAAAAGAACAAAAGCGGTAAACAACGAAGTCGAGAATCTCTTACGAGTCGATTCGATAATGGAAATCAAGTACCCGGATTGGCTGGCAAATCATGTAGTAGTCAAAAAGAAGAACGGAAAATGGCGGGTGTGTGTGGATTTCACCGACTTAAACAGGCATGTTTAAAAGACAGCTTTCCGCTCCCACACATTGATCGATTGGTTGAAGCAACGGCGGGCAACAAGCTCATGTCATTCATGGACGTATTTTCCGGATACAACCAAATTTTGATGAATCCCGACGATAGGGAGAAGACGGCTTTCATAACAGATCGCAGAATATACTGCTACAAGGTAATGCCGTTCGGCCTGAAGAATGCTGGAGCTACGTAACAACGTCTGGTGAATAAAATTTTTGCTAGTCAGCTCGGAGGGACGATGGGGGTTTACATAGATGATATATTGGTCAAGTCTTTGGACGAAAAAGACCATATAGCCACTTAAAGAGTGCTTCAAGCAGCTGAACCGGCATAACATGAAGCTGAACCCAACAAAGTGCAGATTCGCAGTCACGTCGGGTGAATTCCTTGGATACTTGGTTACTCATCGAGGAATCGAAACAAACCCAAAATAGATCAATGCACTCATTCGAATGACATCTCCAAAAATGAAATGAGAAGTACAGCGATTGACAGGGAGAGTGGCCGCGCTCAACAGATTCATCTCGCGTTCCACCAATAAGTGCCTTTCTTTCTACAACACTTTACGGGGAAAAAAGAAATTCGAATGGTCGGAGAGGTGTGAAGAAGCATTCCAGCGATTGAAAAGGTGCTTAGCCACCCCTCTAGTACTCGCCAAACCAGTTGTGGGAGAGCCTCTGTTCTTGTATACCGCAGTCTCCACCTCAGCGGTAAGCGGAGTGCTTATTCGAGAAGAACGAGGTGAGCAGAAGCCAATCTTTTACGTCAGCAAGACTCCCACCAATGCCAAAACCAGATGCCCGCAAATGGAGAAGTTGGCACTTTCTGTTATCATGTCTGCGAGGAAGTTAAGTCCTTACTTCCAGTCTCATTCGATAGTAGTTCTCAGTACTTTCCCACTTCGATCAGTTCTGCACAGTCCAAGCCAATCCGGAAGATTAGCCAAGTGAGAGGTAGAATTAAGCGAGTACGACATCGGATACCGCGGGCGCTCATGCACGAAGTCACAAGTCCTTGACGATTTCCTGATCGAATTTCCCGAAAAAAGCATCAAGATAGACTCCCCGAACTCGCTTTGGAAGCTTCATGTCGACGGATCGTCTTCTAAAAATGGCTTAGGAGTTGGGATACGTTTAACTTCTCTGACCGGCGAGCTACTCGAGCAATAATTCTGCTTAGGTTTTTGCGCGTCCAACAATGAAGCAGAGTATGAAGCCCTCATCGCCGGGATGAAGCTCGCACTCGGACTTAAGATCGAATGAATTCACGCCTATTGCGATTCTGAATTAGTCGCAAACTAATTCAGCGGCGAGTACGCAGCAAAAGACGACCGCATGGAGGCCTATCTGAAGGTAGTCAAAGACTTGGTCGCACGCTTACAGAAATTCACTCTGACACGTATTCCATGAGGGAAAAACACTTCGGCCGACGCACTTGCAGATCTGGCATCCACCTCCGATCCGGATCTTAAGCGAATAATTCCGGTGGAATTCATCGACCGCCCGAGTATAACTCTTCCAGAAGCAGTGAATGCAGTCACTCGATCTCAAGCAGCCAAGCAAGCAAAAGAGAAAACCGACACGATCGAAGGAGATGTCGGGATGGAGGAAACGTCAGGCGAACAACCTTCTAATCAAAAAGAAGCATGTAAAACCAAAGAAGGGAATCCGACGGACACACCTCCGATCGAAAAAGACCTAGTAATGATGGAAGAAGATCCACAAACCATCCTCAATGACGATATTCCATCTGAAGGAGAAGCAATCGATATGAACGAAAATTTGCAAGCAATGGAATATTGTTGCGACAAAAAAATGGCTTGATGCAATCTGAGGATACATCTATGACGGCCAAGTCCGTTCTGACAAATGGGCTGCTCGGAAACTCAAAGCTCAAGCGGCTCGATATGTCTTGCTCGACGAAAACATCTTTAAATGGAGGTTCTCGGGGCCACTATTGACATGCATCGAAGGAGAAGAGGCAAGAAAAATCATGGAAGAAGTTCATGGTGGCTCTTGCGGCAACCATTCCGGGGGATGGGCACTGGCTATCAAAATCAAGCGTCACGGTTATTACTGGCCAATTATGGTGAAGGATTATGGGAAGTTTTCTGCGAAATGCAAAAAGTGTCAACGCCACGCTCCAACAATTCATCAGCCAACTAAAATACTTTCCTCAATCTCGTCACCGTAACCCTTCATGCGATGGTATATGGACATCATTGGACCACTCCACCCGTCAAAGCAAAAGCGTTTCTTACTAGTCTTTAGAGACTATTTCTCCAAGTGGGTCGAAGTGGATTCTTATGCCAGTATAAAGGACGCTCAAGTCAAAAGTTTCGTATGGAGGAATATCATATGCCGGCATGGGGTCCCGTATGAAATTGTTACTGATAATGGCTCGCAATTCATTTCTACAAGGTTTGAAGCATTCTGCGAAAAGTGAAAGATACGACTTAGCAAATCCACCCCGAGGTACCCGCAAGGAAATGGCCAGGCGGAAGCAGTGAACAAAACGATTCTCGACGATCTCAAAAAATGTCTTCACGAAAAGACGATGGGCTGACGAACTCGAAGGGGTCTTGTAGTCTCATCGAACAACACCGCGATGGGCTACTGGAGAAACTCCATTCGCCCTTGTCTACGGGACAGAATGTGTCATTCCACAGGAGATACATTTTCCCGGAGTCCGCCGAAGACTTCTCCCAGTACAAAAGGGCTCAATCACTTACTAATGCTTGATGATTTGGATTTAATCAACGAAAGGCGGGATCAAGCCTTGATCTGAATCCAAAATTACCAAAATGCAGCAGCGAAGTACTACAACTCTCACGTATGAGATCGGAAATTCTACGAAGGAGACATGGTGCTACGGAGGGTCTTTCAAAATACAGCAGAAAAGAAGCGGGAAAACTTGGAGCAAATTGGGAAGGACCTTACAAAATCACCAACGTAGTCTGCCCTGGGGTTTACAAACTTGCCAACATGTCTGATGCCCCAATACCACGATCATGGAACGCAGTGCACCTAAAGAGGTACTATCACTGATTCACTTTACATAAACTACGTGGCGGCTTGAGCCCTGCAAAGGGTACATAAGCAGCTCGTCTTCGGATGGGTTCAGCTGCCCCCCCCCCCTCTTTAAAAGAAGGGAGGAGTGGGTATGTATACTCGTATACTCCCATCTTTATAATAGACTCTACATCTACTTAATGCAAGATTTTCGAAGCTAAGATCTCATTCACCTCCTTTACGGATTACTAAAACCTTAACAAAACAAGCATCCCATTCACATCCTTTACAGATTACTAAAGCCTTAACAAAAGAGGCATCCCATTCACATTCTTTACGGATTACTCAAAGTTTTAACTAAACAGACATCTTATCTCACTCTCGTTGCTGCTGGCCACATCAACGGACTACTACATCCTTTGCGAATCTAACTATTACATCATACCGGATTAAAAGTGCGCTATATAAATATCTATGTCCATTGTCAGAGCGGATATGCATACGGTAGCATATTCGTAAACCAAAATGTTCATCTTAAATCCAACAAACAAATCGTTGGTCGAAACACCAATGTTCATTATCAGAGCGGATATGTTTATGGTAACGTATCCGTAAACCAAAATGTTCATCTTAAACCCAACAAACAAATCGTTGGTATTTACATCAAAACAAAATACAGCGAGGTTTATCAGCGGTTAAGCAGTTTATGATGCTTGGCAGTCGAAACAAATCGGTCCATCTCGGATATAAAGCATTCGGCAACGAGATTTGGAAACAAAAAAAACAACACTACAATAACAAAAGCCGCATTCCTTAATCATCTCGCATCATTCTTTGACACAAGGCAAAAATACCAAGTCAATATGGATAAAGCCATCCAGGCACCATATTCAAACAAAATCAAACACAACGTCATAAAACAGGATAAGCCAAGCTATAGTCTTCGACATATCCTCAGTAACGGGTTCGGCAATCTCGATCATCGACAACCTTACCCTTGGAAGACACATCGTCATCAGACCTCGAAGCGGGCTCGTCGGAGGATTCGATCGTCGTCCTGGATTTGGAAGCCTTCTTTAAACTAAGCACAGACAACCAGGAGTACCCCTGTTGGATCCAGAGAAAACACTAACCTTGACATTCGCCTCTAACGCTTCGACGGGCTCGTTATCCAGCATAACATTAGTCGAATCCTCAGAAATTGGTGAAACCACCAAGTCACTCTCCAACTCGGTAACCAACTTGTCAAACTCATCGTCAGTACCATCATACTTAGCTTTCCATTCGTGGAGCTTCTCAACTTCGGCCTCCAACGTGGGGGGGGGGTTCGTCACCGAGAAGCAATGCAATGAGTTCAAGGTTACTAGTGACTTGGGCGAGATCGACCATGTTATCTTTTGATGACCCGCCTAAGCTCTGAATCTTCTCCTTGGCTCGATCAACCTTTGCCTGAAATTTCTTTGCCATTTTGCGCATCGCCGCTTTCTCGGCTCGCTCAACTTTCTTATCAGTCATAACCTTCTCCGAGCTTAGCAGCCGTTGAAGCTCGAAAACTTGAGCATCCTTTCGAGCCTGAGAAGACTCTAAGTGAAGAACCCTATCGTCGGCTTAGCTGCGCCTCTCCTTATAAAGTTTCACCTCAGCTTGCAAGTGTTCTTTCTGCTTCGATGCTCTTTCCATCACAATATCGCGCTCACGCTCAGCTTCGTCAAGTTTGGTTTGGAGCTGCCATTTTCCTCGCACTCTCGACTCTTTTCGCATCCTTTCGAGCATCCGACTCATAGCCAAACGCCATTTTGTTGATGGAAGCGAAAAACTGAACAGAAAGAAAAAGTTAAATATCGCAGTTTCAACAAAGTGATGAGGAAAAAAGAAGAGGGTCGGCATAAAATACCTTAGCACCGTGAAGAGACATATTGACAAAAGTTTTACTTCGAACCAAAGTATCAGGAGGAGGGAAGCGATTCCCCGTAGAAAGGATCTTTGAAAAAAGAGTAGCCGATGCCGATGGATCATTGCAAACCATCTCAGAAACAAACGACAAAGTCATGGGACGGGCTCTAAAGGTGATTTATGTTTGGCAGTATAACGGATTGAAGCATTACACCTTTTACGTTTTGGAACATCGTCCTTAGAAGGACCTTTCCCTTTATCGACCTTCGTCACGGCACGCTTCCAGGCTGGCTTCACCTGGTTTGCTTCCTCACTCTTGTCCACGACTTTGCCACTTCTGTGCCGAACCAGAGACGAATTTGGTTGTCTAAGACCCAACATGAGCTCTCTTACTTTGGAATCGGACGGAGCCAACATGGACGCCTCTTCGGCCGGATCGGCTCCGGGAAGAGCAAGGGCAACACTTGGAGTTGGGTGATTAACGGAAACTTCAGTTTGGCTAATCTTCGCTTGCTCAGTTTTCGTGCGGACTTCGACTTCCATCCTTTCACGAACTGTTGATCGCTTTCTCATAGCGTTCCTTGTACCACTAGAAGAAGACGAAAAAGTCGAGCTTGAAGAATAATACCCGGAGTGTCGGGCTCGTGCTTTCTCTACTCTTTGAAAAGTAAACTCTCTTTGCCAATTACACTCACCGGAAGCAAGAGACTCGCAAAGTGTAATTATGTCTGGAGGACACGCCGTGATCAAATTAGAAGCTGCAAAGACAACAAACAAAGCAGAGGATCACAATATATTCAACAAAGCAAAAAAATTAATAAAGCTACGGATCGGCTACCAATTTCTCTCCATCTGGTCCTAATCTTCTTATTCCAATCGGCACCAACCGAAGCTTTGGAGATATGCACAAAGAAAAAGTAGTTTTCCCAGTATCTATCTTTGCTTGGAAAACCTCCAATAATCTTACGGTGAATCTTGTTCGAGATGGAGTAGAGAAACTTATCCTTAGAACGAGATTTCTGAATGGTTAGCAAGTTCAACAAGTGATTCACGGTAACCTCCTCGCCACACTCAAAACTACGAACCAAAATTCCAACCAAATGCCGAATACCCTGAGGAGCTATTTGTGCCAAAGCCAACCTATGCTTCCATAGATACTCAAGAATGATCCTTGGTATTGGAAACCAGAGAAAGCACATGTAGAAGCAAATTTCATACATGATGCGATCATGGACGAGCATACTTTGGACAAGGAAGCTTTGAGCGTACCCGAAGGTCCCGTTACGCGGTCCAAGACAAAGAAACTTGCCGGAGCTGTTCAGGAGTTACTTAATGACGTTCGGATCAAGGAAGAAGATCAGCTTATGCACAACGCCGTTACCTTAATTTCGGCTACGATATTTTCTTGAGGTTGGACGTTAAGCATAAGTTGTTGTACTCTTTTTCCTGTACTCGGTTTTGTCCCAATGGGTTTTCCGAGTAGAGGTTTTAACGATGCAACACTTATGTTTTCTCTTTACGGTCCAATTTCATGAAATATATCATGAAAAATGCATGGAATATAAGTCGAAGGGACGAGGAAGGCCAAGAGGGTGGTCACACCTTGAGTTATTATTAGTCAAAGATTCAATGGACTTAGTCTTATGAATTAATTAGACTTTGTTAATTTCCATGCATTGTTTTTAGTACCTTGTTATTTTCCATGCATTGTTTTTAATGCTTTCTATCTACATTCTCTCCCTATATAAACTATGTAATCTCTTTGAGAATAATCATTCAGTTTTATAAAAATCTTTTTCTAAAGAAGTTTCTCTCTTGTTCTTTTGTGAACTTGTCGATCTCTTGGTGGTTAGCCAACGAAATCAAACCGGTCATTGGGTGGTTAGCTCTTTGATCACAACCGATCACGAGGTGGTTAGCCTTGTGTTCTCGTCGACTCCAAGGTGGTTAGCCGAAGAGTTCCTTCGTTCCTTAGGTGGTTAGCCTTCGGATCTGGTTTACCGAGGGTCATTCATAGCTCTCGACGCAGCCATTCATTTCCACCTCGTTTATCCAAGGATCTATCTATTTCAATACCAACAAGAGTGTGCATTCCTTTGGGAGATCGTATCAATACAAGGTGAAACACCCCTTTGGAGGCTTGTCGGCTCGATCTAATGGTGACGAAAGTATAAGCTCAATCCTTCGGAGATACTGAACGGATGCCTAAGACTCTCCAAAAATTATGCAGTAGAAAGGGTAGACCCTGGAGGATCGGGTATCTCACGCTTAGCTCTATTCTTAAAAGCTCGTCGCTTAGAAGGACACGCTTGGAGATCCGCGTCATGCTTCATCTTAGCAGAATCGAAACTCCAATTCTCCGGTTCAATTTTCACTTCGAAAGGATTCACCGTTTCATCGAAAACTTCATCAATCAAAGAAGGAGCAGTGAAATCAATCCGACTTGTCATGTGATTATTGACTTCGTCAGAATCACAAGAATCTACAATCCTTTTCCCAAACTTAGAAGGATCGATTGTTGAATCCACACTATCATTTAGCTCTTCAGATTCAGAAAACATACTTATAGGCTCGGCAAAGAAGTTTTCGGCGAGAATTCATTCGGTGAAAATGCGAAGAGTCTTCGGCAAAAGAGGAGTCTTCGACAAAAAGAGGAGTCTTTGGAAGAAAAAAAAAGTCTTCGGCGGAAGAATCTTCGGTGAAGAATATCACTTCGACAAAAGAGGAGTCTTCGGCAAAGAGGTTTTTGGCAATAATTCTTTCGGCAAAAAAACGAAGATCACTTTGGCAAAGAGGAGTCTTCGACAAAAAAAAAAGAGAAAGTCTTCGGCGAAGAATATCACTTCGGCAAAAGAGGAGTTTTCGGCGGAAGAGTCTTCGGCAAAGAGGTTTTCGGCGATAATTCTTTCGGTAAAAACACGAAGATCACTTCGGCAAACAAAAAAAGAGAGAGTCTTCAGCGGAAAAATCTTCGGCGAAGAAGATTACTTCGGAAAAGAAGGTTTCGGCAAGAAATTTTTCCGCGAAACACGAAGCTTCGGTTCAGCGAAAATTGCTAGGCTACGATTCGACGAAGAGTCCTCGACCAAAACCCAAAGACGCAAGCACTTCGGCAAAGACGCAATGTAATGACCCTGACGAGGGCTGGATTTGACCAAGGGAAATTCACTTGGAATTATTAAGAGAAGGTCAAGATAAGCCTTTAGGTCGAAACAAAAGAAAGTTGGGACGAGTGAATTTCAATTTTCACTCGTAAGGACGGTTGATACGGCTAGGCCAAGATAGGTTGGATCCACAGTTCCAAATCAAGCCAAGTGGAATTGGGAAAGTTATAAGAGACCTTAAAAGGACATTTGGTCAAAGGAAATCTCAGTTGGATCAGAGGAATTTAATTGTGGTTCGAGTTAGTTGACCATATCAACGATACGGGGCATATCGTGGGTCAAAAGGGTCGAGATTGGGACCAGAGAGCCAAATCAGGTTAGACACGTTAAGTAAAAGGGAAATAAAGATAAGGAAGTAAATTTGGATAGAGAGATTATCAAGTTGGTACGAAGAGAATGGAATTTGGGTCACGTGGTACGTGAGGCAAAAACTCGGTAAGCTTTATACGATTTTATCGGGATAGGACTAGATTGCTTCCAACCAATTTATAGGATTATGGGAAGGATAAAAAGGAATTAGAAATATATATTGGACGAAGAAAAATCAGTTTGGATCAAGAAAAATATATATTGGGTGACTCACCTACCTGTGTGCTTGCTTGGACGTGTGTTAGCTGTGTGTGGGCGTGTGTCAGCTGTGTGTGGATGTGTGTCATCCACACGCCTGGTCTTGCATATTAAGTAAGCACGACAAATCATTTAAGCACGACAAATCAGTAAGCACGACAAATCGGTAAGCACGAGGTGTCGCGACCGTGGGCTATGAGTCACCACAAGCAGCTGGACGAAAATTTTCCTATAAAAATGACCCAGCTGCTCCCATTTTCGTATCCAAAAACCATAGCAAAGCTCTGCCCAAATCTGTCCGTGAACCGTGACCGTGAGCCGTGAACTGTGGTCCGTCGGGAAAGTTTTGTGGGTAAGCTGTTCGACCCAAACTCACCTACCCAACTCGATTTTGCCTTCTGATCTTGAATCCAAACTTAGTTTCTTGATTTGGTGGTTGGGGATAACCCGAATTACAGTCCAGACAGTCCGACCATCCAGTCCGTCGTGAACTGTTACCGAGTTGCTCGGGGAAAAATTTAGGGTAAGCCTATTGAACCCAAACTTTCCAGTCCGACATGTTTTCGTATTCTGAGCATGAATCTGACCTTAGTTTCTTAATCCAAAGCTTGGAACCACCACGAAACTTAGGTGAAAGTTTCGGCTGGATCATGAAGAAATAAGTCCAAATTTCCAAAGTGATCTTATTCGTTCTAGGTAAGACCCGTGATCTTTTGGATAGCTAGTTCACCTTAAAATTGTGTATTTTCCTATTGTAACTAGGGTTATCTGTTCCAACAGATCCTAACTCCAAGATTAATCAGAAACGTGGATAGAGATTTCCAAGTTAAACCATGACCTTCCATCAAACCAAAGGTGAGTCTTGGTGATGCTTGTCGTGTGTTGAACACACGTTGTTTGTTTAATGTTATACGTTTGATTATTAAGCATGTGAGGTTCATTGACGTTTAAATTATTACTCTTGTTAGATGCTTAAAAGCTCTAACTTGTGCTATACGTATAAGATTGAAATTATGCTATATGCTATAAGTTTACTTGGATTTAAGTGTCTTGTAAACTTTATAAAATTGTGACGAACATGGTAAGACTGAAAAATTATACTATGCGTTTATAAGTTTACTAGCAACTTAAGTGTTCGGTAAACTTTATAAACTTATAAGACTGAAAAGTGGTATAAGTTTATTAGCAACTTAAGTGTTCGGTAAACTTTATAATCTTATGAAAACGTGGTAAGACTCTTCCCTAAATACCATGGCTTAACTAGTCATAATGAGTACTAGTTTAAGTACACGAAGACACGGAGAGACGGGATTGCAGCCTAGGGCAGTGTACTGCATGACGATGCAGAATTTCCGGTGCGGCTCCTTATACATTTAAGGCCATTGGAATAATGAAGGATCATCAGTTCGTTTAGCCTTTGTGGTTACGGGCTGAGTGATGCCTTTTGGTGTGACGTGATGGGAAGTAGTCAATCACGAAAGGCCTTAATGAAAACTTAAAGATTAAAACTCATGAATTAAAATATGCATAATTCTATTTCCGCTGCTTATGTTGTGCATGATTTCGTGTGATTGTTATTTTGGGTTTGGTTGGGATATTATATGAGTGTTAGGGGAGCCCTGACTCACTAAGCAAATTAGTTGCTTATGACTCTACTTGTTTTGCAGGTGACCATTAGCGGATAAACCATACGGGTGTACGTAAGGAACGCTAGGAAACCAACGGTAGTTTATGTTGCCTTTTGTAAAGAACTAATATTTAATATGTAGGATAAGATGGATAGTTCCTGTACTTTAGAATAGGGTGGGTTAAGTACTTACCTTATTTTTCGATGCAGCAATGCCACTGCGGCTGATTATTACGCATGGAGGATGAAGAACTTGGTGCATACATACAACTCCAATAGACATGACCCTGGAGTGTTATCATTCCGGTCGAGTTGGACATTATCCATGGGCTTGTTCAAGCATGAGACAACCCGGATTTGTTCCGAACTATGTTACTTGTTATTTTCTGTGGAAGGAATGGTCATTACACTATTAGTTGTCTGCGTACTTCTTTGACTCCTCGAGATCCTTCACAAACAATTCGGGAATCAAGGAGACGGTTAGTGATAAAGCTTAGACTTGGTGATAAGCATCCTCGGAACTCGACTAATCCTTAGATGTAAGTAAGTGAACCTTTTTAAATCCATCAAAGTTTCGATTACAGGTACGTAAGGGTTTTAACTTATGATGTGATTGATTGAAATGATAATTATGTTTACTTGATGATTGATTGCATGATGAGTATGAAGTTATGAATGAAAAGTTGAACGCTTGTTTTGTAACATTACGTGTTAAGTGGTGTTCCCACACATGTTTTGTTTGACTTTGGAGTAACACATAGTTTTGTGTCTCCTAAGTTCATTGCCGGTCATGAGGGGACCTTTACAACTTTAAAGGTGTGAGTGTGTGCCCTTTTTGAACAACCAAAAACTAAAACCTTCAAGCCAAAAGTGGTTTACGGGAAGTTCTAGTGTGGATCGATGAAGAAGTCTTTTTGGCGGATCTACTAGTATCCTTGGGTCAGCATGAAGCCGTTTGATTATGGAGGGGTATGAAGATTCCGAGTATTTGAGTTATGAAGAAATGAGGAATTGTACAAGTCCAGAGTAACAAGTCTTCATCAGTGATTGTGAGATCAGTTTAAGAATCCAAGATCAGCCAGACCAGAAGTGAAGAAGGAAAAGTTGGTTAGGAAAGTGAAGAATACAGAGGAACGATTACATGGGAAGAATATGGATATGATTAATGAAGATGCATTCAAGAATCCATTCAAGATCAGGAATGCATTTAGTTTTAGCTTTGAATATTATGATGGGTTAAGAGAAAGGTAAGTCTACCTGGTATTGACCATTGTGGGAGAAAGACTAGAGGATAAACGGAAGCTTGAAGATATTTTAGTTATGAAGAAGTATGGGGATGGGTTCAAACTGTTAAAGGGCTACATCCTCTCTGAGGTAATCATTTACCATTTCCCTTGAATCGAGTGCATCTCTGATAACCAAGGCACCAACCCAGATGATCCGGTTCTTTCAGTTGAGTCAGAGGAACAGTGAGAAGATTTGTTGAAAAAGGAATTCATTAGGCCAAGTTCATCACGGTGAGAAGTTCCGGGAAAACGGCTTATTCCCCTATGAACTCACTTGTTTCTGATTATTTATACACGAATTATAGACCCATGCTAAAACACACATGAACTAATCTTATTTTTGAATTTACCACATGAAGTATTAAAATACGGCCTATTCCAACATAACCGTAAACGGAGTCAGTTTTCCGTTATGGTTATGCTGACGTGGACTACAGGTGGCAAACGGGTTTGTTGCAGTATGAATTTAATGATTTTTTTTAAATGGATATTGCATAAAACAAAAACGACGACGTTTTATGGGGAAAAAAAAAAACATTAGGATTCTCCAAAACCAAATCATAATCCTATAATCCAAAATACATCCAATAATCATAGGAGAACATATCCGCAACTTAATTCTAATAAAAAATAGCAACATACAACCTGAAACAGAATCAATATTATCTATCCGAGACTTCCTTTCCACAAAATCCGAGACCTCCTTTCCACAAAATCCGAGACCTCCTTTCCTCGCTTAGCCCCTACAAAACAGTATTATCCAGGGACTTGACTCAATCAGAAACCGAAACCAAATCATACAACCTGAAACAGAAACCACATCATAAAAACAAAACATATAAAAAATCAGAAAGAAGAAAAAAAAAACAGACGCTTACTCTAAGATTAGTTTATGACTTGGCTTTGCATTTGTTGACTTGATCCTTCAACAAAATCAGATTGATCTTGTGCCACATTCTTATTCTTTTTTGGCCGTCTTCGTACATGAGCTCCAACCTTCTGGCACTTCCTTGAGTTATGTCCACTATCTCCACAATTCCCACAATGGATGATTCTTCTTTTCCTTGAAACCTTAGTTGGAGACTCATGTGTAACGTTTGTTTTCTTCTTACTTGGAGACTCATTCCTCCCTTTGATCCTCTTAGGAATTTTCTTTCTTCCTCTACTTGATTCTCCTTCCTCTATTGGTGGTGGCACAATCACAGCCTCTACTTGATTCTCCTTCCTCTATTGGTGGTGCCACCAACCTTGTCAAATTTCCCACCGTAGTAGCATCCGAAAGTTATCAGTTCTTCCACTACTTCACCACTGCAAAACGTATCAGATAACATAATTAAACCCAACTTAAACTCTTTTACACATTTAATCAAACACTTGGTAGACATGTTTCAATCTCGCTTTATAATCATGAAAATCGAACGATTAAATGACAGCACAAGCTCTAATGAACAACTCTTAGACGAAAATTTATATAATTCGACACCTACAATCTACTCAAAACCAAGAATTTGACATAAATCGGACAAAAATCAAACTCAAACTCGACTTACCTCATTGTCGACACTCGGGAAACACTCTGTCACTCGGGAAAACACCTTTGTAAGTCGATTTGATGCGAAACCCACAAAGAAACCTAATTCTCTCTGTATCTCAAACTCTCCATGTCTCAATCTCTCTATCTCTGATTCTCCTCTTCCTCTCTATCTCTCAAAATCCAAATCCGATAAACAAATGTTTTAAACCCTAATTTTGTTTTTTCCCCCAATTCTAAAACGTTGTCGTTTTAGTCTCTGATTTTACAAAAAAAAATTGATTTCGGTCAACTTTAAACCGCAACAAACCCGTTTGCCACTTGTAATCCACGTCAGCATTCGTTAACGGAAAACTGACTCCGTTTACGGTTATGTTGGAATAGGCCGTATTTCAATACTTCATGTGGTAAATTCGAAAATAAGATTAGTTCATGTGTGTTTTAGCATGGGTCTATAATTCGTGTATAAATAATCAGAAACAAGTGAGTTCATAGGGGAATAAGCCGTTTTCCTGAGAAGCTCCAGTACTCTGTAGAGAAGAATGATAGAAGTTTGCAGTTGAGTACAAGAATTACCATGTTCATGTAACATCAATGAATCTCTATATTAGAGCAAGATATGATGAAGACTACTTCTAGGATGTGTTAAAAGAAGAATGTAGCGGACGAGATTTAGTACCATTGAACAACCCTAAACTATTTAGGAAAGAAAGGGTAGGAGCAAATGATGGTGGATAGTGTATTAAGGATTGAAGGATAATTGGATCCATATGAAGGAGCAAGTTAGTTCTCTAGGAGGGATTTAGCAACAAGTTATCATCAAACTTGTATTCCCAAGACAAATGAAGTGAGATTTATTGTCAAGCATAGTGAGGATAACCAGTTGGGTTTGGCGGTTATACCATATGGTTTACCATTACACCAGCAATGCTTATGCGATCGATAAGCAAAGTTTATGGGAATGTGTAAGCAAGTTCGACATTATGAAGACTGCCGTTAGGACGCGGTATTGTCATCACAGCTTTATAGTCATGTTTGGACCTACCAAGGCACCAACAACATTCACAAGATTAATGGATGAAGTTTCTTTGGGAATACTTGGACGAATTGGTAATCATCTTTATCGATGATATACTCACGAAGAAACGAAGGTCGAGAATCATGAAAGAAGAGGGAAAATTGGTTGTGAAGACATGAAGTATCTGAATATGGAGTCTCTCCCGGTCAGGAAAGGATTAAGATGGTACATGAGTGGCTTTAGCCAAATAATGCTATGAAAGGTGTAGCGTTTGAATAAAACGAAGAGGAAGATCGCATGTCTAACTGATTGAATATCCCGAGGGGATTTAAAATGTATGATAATGCAAGGCAAAAAGTTCATTGCATATGCATTGAGACAGCTAAGAGGACATGACACATCATTCCTTACTTAGCACCCATCCAGGAGGTACTAAAATGTACCATGATGATCATCGGTACAACTGTTAGCCGGGAATAAAGAGATTAGTTGCGTACTGGGTGACACGATGCTAGACTTGTCAATAGATTAGAGCTGAGCATCAGATACCGGAGGGATTATTACAGAACTCACTAATCCCAGAATGGAAATGGGAAGCAGTGGTCGTGAAATTGTAACCGGATGACCAAAAGCACCAGAATGAGGTAGCAATGCAATATGGGTAACTGTAGACTGATTGACCCAGAAAGATCATTTCCTACCCATTAAAACTTGTTGACAAAGTCGGAGTAATAGTTGAACTACACCTAAAGCACATGGAGAAATTGCATGAAGTATTTGACCGCGAACCAAGGTTCAAAGATTAATTTCGGCGGGTCTTGCAAGAAGAATTAGGAACTAGCCTTCATATAAATAAATTATTCCATCCCGGGATAGATGGATTAACGGAGGCGAATTATAAGAACTTGGGAGAATTACTTCGAAGGTGTGTGTTAGATTGGCCAAGGAGTTAGGAAGGCTACTTGCCATTGTAATATTTCATACAACAATAGCTACCATGAAGGATTTGGTATATTTCCCTATGAAGCTTGGAATGGACGGCCAAGATATTCTTGTTATAAGATGCCAAGGGAGAAATTTGGGGGTCAAGACAGAACAACCTGATGGACATAGCGGTACAGACAGTTTGTTTAATGATAGAGGACGGGTAGGTGCAAATAAGACAACAATGTTATGATGGGTTTGGATCCTTGGAAATTTCCGATCAAGAAAAGATTAGTTGGTTCAAGAAGAACTACTTTTGTTTTGAGGATTTTGAGTTTGGGTTAAGTAGACCAGTTCAGAGTACGACCGTGGGTTGACGGCATAGGATCGGTTTATGTGGTAAGATCAGATCGTTAAAAGATAAAGAGTTATTGTGGTAGTGACACATATAGCAAACACATGAACCACTAGAAGGAGGATAGTAAGGTACTTGTCACCGTGAAAGCTAATTTGGAGTCACTAAGACAAGTGTAACAACTTTGCGGACAAGGTAGATGTATTCATCAAGTATACGTAAGGAAGTGGTTCAGTTGCAAAGGGGAACATTCAATGTCGTATTTGAGAATGATCTATGGATCAAAGCATAGTTTCGTGAACCTCTCTGAAAGCATTGGAAACCAATCTCCATATGAGTATAACTTTCCATCTTCGGACCGATGGACAAAAGCGAAGAACAGAATGAGCGTCAGAAAATCACTTCGATCATGTGAGCTGGATATATTAAGTACAAGGAATAGTACTTACCCTTGGTAGAATTATCGTATAATAATAACTACCATTCAAGTATAAAAGAACATGAAAAGGGAACAAAACTGTCAATAGTAATATGAAGAATATGGAAGAAGAAGAAAAAGAAGAATGATTTGGATGTCAGAAATGGGGTATAGTTGAAAGTAATTGCATTGCCTGGAAAAGGAAAGAGAGGTTTGGGAAGGATAGAAAAGTTTGCCACACGGTATGTGGACCATATCGTGTTATAAGAGAAGTAGTAGGAGTGACCTATCATTCGGATATAGCACTTGAGTCAGTATGCTGTGTTCATGTAACGAAAATATTTTCCGTGATCCGAATATGATAGAACCCCAATGGATAGAACTCTCCAAACCAATTTAACCAATCCGAAAGGACCTGCACAAATAAGAGAAACGATAAGTTAGGAAGTTGAAGAACTGATACATTCTTCAAGATCAGACATTATGGAAAAAAAAAGGGAACATTGGGTTGTGGTAGCCTGGGAAGATAAAGAGAAATTTACAAACGACTTATCAAAAACTCTCTGTGGACCTGAGAACCCTTATGAATTCGGGACGAATTCTATTAAGAGGGGGGGGGGGGGGGAGAATGTAATGACCCTGACGAGGGCTGGATTTGACCAAGGGAAATTCACTTGGAATTATTAAGAGAAGGTCAAGATAAGCCTTTAGGTCGAAACAAAAGAAAGTTGGGACGAGTGAATTTCAATTTTCACTCGTAAGGACGGTTGATACGGCTAGGCCAAGATAGGTTGGATCCAAAGTTCCAAATCAAGCCAAGTGGAATTGGGAAAGTTATAAGAGACCTTAAAAGGACATTTGGTCAAAGGAAATCTCAGTTGGATCAGAGAAATTTAATTGTGGTTCGAGTTAGTTGACCATATCGACGATACGGGGCATATCGTGGGTCAAAAGGGTCGAGATTGGGACCAGAGAGCTAAATCAGGTTAGACACGTTAAGTAAAAGAGAAATAAAGATAAGGAAGTAAATTTGGATAGAGAGATTATCAAGTTGGTACGAAGAGAATGGAATTTGGGTCACGTGGTACGTGAGGCAAAAACTCGGTAAGCTTTATACGACTAGATTGCTTCCAACCAATTTAAAGGATTATGGGAAGGATAAAAAGGACTTAGAAATATATATTGGACGAAGAAAAATCAGTTTGGATCAAGAGATTAGCTCGATGGTTGAAACGGACCGAATCGGGTAGTTTTGCCGAGAACCATGGGTAAGCTGCTGGGTGACTCACCTACCTGTGTGCTTGCTTGGACGTGTGTTAGCTGTGTGTGGGCGTGTGTCAGCTGTGTGTGGATGTGTGTCATCCACACGCCTGGTCTTGCATATTAAGTAAGCACGACAAATCATTTAAGCACGACAAATCAGTAAGCACGACAAATCGGTAAGCACGACAAATCGGTAAGCACGAGGTGTCGCGACCGTGGGCTATGAGTCACCACAAGCAGCTGGACGAAAATTTTCCTATAAAAATGACCCAGCTGCTCCCATTTTCGTATCCAAAAACCATAGCAAAGCTCTGCCCAAATATGTCCGTGAACCGTGACCGTGAGCCGTGAACTGTGGTCCGTCGGAAAAGTTTTGTGGGTAAGCTGTTCGACCCAAACTCACCTACCCAACTCGATTTTGCCTTCTGATCTTGAATCCAAACTTAGTTTCTTGATTTGGTGGTTGGGGATAACCCGAATTACAGTTCAGACAGTCCGACCATCTAGTCCGTCGTGAACTGTTACCGAGCTGCTCGGGGAAAAATTTAGGGTAAGCCTATTGAACCCAAACTTTCCAGTCCGACATGTTTTCGTGTTCTGAGCATGAATCTGACCTTAGTTTCTTAATCCAAAGCTTGGAACCACCACGAAACTTAGGTGAAAGTTTCGGCTGGATCATGAAGAAATAAGTCCAAATTTCCAAAGTGATCTTATTCGTTCTAGGTAAGACCCGTGATCTTTTGGATAGCTAGTTCACCTTAAAATTGTGTATTTTCCTATTGTAACTAGGGTGATCTGTTCCAACAGATCCTAACTCCAAGATTAATCAGAAACGTGGATAGAGATTTCCAAGTTAAACCATGACCTTCCATCAAACCAAAGGTGAGTCTTGGTGATGCTTGTCGTGTGTTGAACACATGTTGTTTGTTTAATATTATACGTTTGATTATTAAGCATGTGAGGTTCATTGACGTTTAAATTATTACTCTTGTTAGATGCTTAAAAGCTCTAACTTGTGCTATACGTATAAGATTGAAATTATGCTATATGCTATAAGTTTACTTGGACTTAAGTGTCTTGTAAACTTTATAAAATTGTGACGAACATGGTAAGACTGAAAAATTATACTATGCGTTTATAAGTTTACTAGCAACTTAAGTGTTCGGTAAACTTTATAAACTTATAAGACTGAAAATTGGTATAAGTTTATTAGCAACTTAAGTGTTCGGTAAACTTTATAATCTTATGAAAACGTGGTAAGACTCTTCCCTAAATACCATGGCTTACCTAGTCATAATGAGTACTAGTTTAAGTACACGAAGACACGGAGAGACGGGATTGCAGCCTAGGGCCGTGTACTGCATGACGATGCAGAAGTTCCGGTGCGGCTCCTTATACATTTAAGGCCATTGGAACGATGAAGGATCATCAGTTCGTTTAGCCTTTGTGGCTACGGGCTGAGTGATGCCTTTTGGTGTGACGTGCTGGGAAGTAGTCAATCACGAAAGGCCTTAATAAAAACTTAAAGATTAAAACTCATGAATTAAAATATGCATAATTCTATTTCCGCTGCTTATGTTGTGCATGATTTCGTGTGATTGTTATTTTGGGTTTGGTTGGGATATTATATGAGTGTTAGGGGAGCCCTGACTCACTAAGCAAATTAGTTGCTTATGACTCTACTTGTTTTGCAGGTGACCATTAGCGGGTAAACCATACGGGTGTACGTAAGGAACGCTAGGAAACCAACGGTAGTTTATGTTGCCTTTTGTAAAGAACTAATGTTTAATATGTATGATAATGTTTTGAGTACTAGACTCACTGCCGGCATGTATACATATGTTCTTGTATCACGTTTGAGAACCTAAGTATTATGATGTATAAAAATGTGTTCGTTAAACTTGGGTTTCATGTAATGCTAGTCCTAGTCCGGACGAACTAACTACTTGACATAACTCAGGTTGAAAAGCCTTGAGTTTTGTTCGGTAGGAAATGTGTGCTTGGTCGTTTGGTCTAGGGTCTCTGGATAAGTTCTGGAAACCTCGGATCGAATGTCTAAGTACGCATATGTGACATTTTCGGTCAATCGATGATCGGGGGTGTTACACGCAAGCACTTCGGCAAAACACAACTCATAAATCGAAGATTTTTGAGAAGTGAGGATATATATAGCCATTTAAAGAAAAAAGGTGATGTCATAATGTCTCGGGAATCGGCAAAGACACAGTTGCATGAAAAAATTTCTTCTGAGTATAAAATTATCGATCTGGATACAGAGAACCTGGCTCATCAATTTTGACGGAACGGATTCGGCATCACGTTGGTTCGGCTCAATATCGATTGACATGACACATTGATCCCAGCTTAGACTTCGGCCCTATCATAACTGAAACTACCGAGCTGGAGGGCTAACTGTTGGCGTCAGATTCCACCCAGCTGAGATCAATGGAAAATGACTAAGTATAGAAATACGATGAACTGGATAAGACCTAAGCTAACGAAGCAGTTAAGGCCTAAGCCAATAAGGCCGAAACTGAAGAAGAGTGCTAAAGCCGAAGCCGACGAAGTAGTTAAGGCCTAAGCCGATAACAAGAGCAAAGCCGATCCCAATCCTAGCAAAGAAATGGGCCGAGCCCATTATAAGACAGATTGGCATAGGCAATAGGCCGAGCAGAATACGCAAACTTACGGGCCAAAGCAACAAGTCAATCTTCGATCGATCTCAAGACAAAGGCCCATGAAGCCGAACCGACTTAGCTAAACGGAAATCCCGAAGGATTAGAAAGTTTTCCTTATCTCTTTGTAATTGGCTTAACCGACTCAAACTATTATATATATCTATGTACATCCCATGAAAAAGGGATCCGCAATTTACTTACCAAAATCCTAAACTTTTTGCTCTCAAACTCTTGTACGCAAAAGCTTTTCGAAATAGCTTAATAAAACCATCTTTGGATCTTCGTTTTCGTGGTTTATACGCAGAAGTTTCAGATCCCTTAAAAGTTTCATGACAATATCTAATTTTTTTTATTTCGACTCCCACAGATGTCTGCTTCGGCCAATTAGAACGGTTCCCCCCGGCGCGTGCTGATACGTCTTAGCCTGAGGTGAGGTTTCCCTCAGCGCGTGATGATACACCTCAATCCGTGACCACGTTTGCCGCGGTGAATGCTGTCTTCCTCGGCGTTTGGTGGGGTTTGCCTCGGCGAATGCTGTCTGCCTCGGCGTTTGGTGGGGTTTGCCTCAGCGCGTGCTGTCTGCCTTAGCGCGTGCTATCTGCCTTGGCGCATTATGTCGGCTATCTCGGCGAATGCTGTCGTCTGCCTCGGCGCGTGCTGTCAGCTGCCTTGGCGTTTGGTGGTTTACCTCGGCCCATGCTGATACGCCTCGGCCCACGACCATGTTTGCCTCGGCCCATGGCCATATTTTCCTAGGTCATTTCTGATGTTGACTTTATCAAGGTGAAAACCGACCCCAACAGTTAGCCCCCCAGCTCGTCAGATTCAAAGTGATTGTGACGAGGTTAATGTGCCGAGCCAAAAACAAGATCAACCCGGTCCTGAGAAATGCATGCTGAGCTGATGTTTTTGCTGAGCTAAAATTATGATAGGCTGAAACCTGTGCCGAGCCAAAGTTAGGATATGCTGATGTTTAAGCCAAGCCGAAGTTGGAGCTGATCTAAATTTTCGTGGCTCGCAATATCTTAATGATTGAATTTTTCTCGGGAAGCGGGTACCCGTTGTTGGAGTCGAAATCACCACAATTAGAATTTGTCGGAGGTTTGTTAAGGGGGATGAAATTTCTGTGGATGAACCACGAACGGAGAGATCCAAAGATGGATTTTATTAAGCTTTGTCGAAAGGTTTTCGTACAAGAGTTTGAGAGCAAAAAAGTCTAGGGTTTTTTGCTAAGTAAATTTTCGGATCCCTTTTTCAAGAGATGTACATGGATATATACACTAGTTTTAGTCGGCCAGGTCAATCCTAAAGAGATAAGGAAAACTTCCTAATCCTTTGGTATTTTCGTTTTAGCAAGTCGGCTTGACTTCGTGGGCCTTTGCATCGTTGTAGGCAGAAGATTGGATTGTTGTCTTAGTATAGAAATGACTTTGACCGCGTCGTCTTCTGGCTTCGTATAGAATTGACTTCGGCCAGACAGTTTCATATGAAATTGGCTTCGGCCAGGATTGTCTTCGGCAGCTTTGACTTCGGCCAGACAGCTTCGTATAGAAATGACTTCGGCCACGTCGTCTTCTGGCTTCATATAGACTTGACTTCGGCCAAACAGTTTCGTATGAAATTGGCTTCGGCCAAGATTGTCTTCGGCAGCTTTGACTTCGGCCAGACAGCTTCGTATAGAAATGACTTCGGCCAGGCAACTTCGTATAGATTTGACTTCGGCAAGACAGTTTCGTATAGAAATGACTTCGGCCGCGTCGTCTTCTGGCTTCGTGTAAAATTGACTTCGGCCAGACAGTTTCGTATAGAAATAACTTCGGCCAGCAGCTTCGTATAGATTTGACTTCGGCCAGACAGTTTCGTATGGAAATGACTTCGGCCAGACAGCTTGGCCGAAGTGGACAGCTTGGCCGAAGTGGACTACTTGGCCGAAGTGGACAGCTTGGCCGAAGTGGACTGCTTGGCAGAAGTGGACTGCTGGGCCGAAGTGGACACCTTGGCCGAAGTGGACAGCTTGGCCGAAGTGGATTGCTTGGCCGAAGTGGACAGCTTGGCCGAAGTGGACAGCTTGGCCGATGTGGACAGCTTGGCCGAAGTGGACTGCTTGGCCGAAGTGGACTGCTTGGCCGAAGTGGACTGCTTGGCCGAAGTGGACAGCTTGACCGATGTGGACAGCTTGGCCGAAGTGGACAGCTTGGTCGAATTGGACTGCTTGGCCGAAGTGGACTGCTTGGCCGAAGTGGACAGCTTGGCCGAAGTGGACAGCTTGGCCGAAGTGGACAGCTTGGCCGAAGTGGACTGTTTGGCCGAAGTGGACTGCTTGGCCGAAGTGGACTGCTTGGCCGAAGTGGACACCTTGGCCGAAGTGGACAGCTTGGCCGAAGTGGACTGCTTGGCCGAAGTGGACTGCTTGGCCGAAGTGGGCACTTCGGCCGAAGTCTCCTTGCCGATGTAGCTATGCCTGCCGAAGGCACTTCGGCCGAAGTCTCCTTGCCGATGTCTCCCCTTTCTTTGCCGAAGTGGCCATGCTTACCGAAGTGGGCACTTCGGCCGAAGTCTCCTTGCCGACGTGGCTATGCTTGCCGAAGTGGGCACTTCGGCCGAAGTCTCCTTGCCGATGTGGCTATGCTTGCCGAAGTTTTCCTTGCCGGTGTGGCTTGTCGCCGAAGTGGCCATGCTTGCCGAAGTGGGCACTTCGGCCGAAGCTGTCCCTTGCCAAAGTGACGAAGCGGAGGAATGGTGCCATCGCCGAAGTCTCCCCTTGCCGAAGTGGAGAAGAATTAGGCCGAAGTGGAGAAGAACTAGGCCAAAGTGAAGCCTGCGCGTGTTGCCGAAGTGGGCTTGCGCGTGTTACCGAAGTGGACTTGCTCTGGCCGAAATGCCTTGTTGGCCGAAGTGGAGGCTTGCCGAAGTGGGCTTGCCGATACGGAGCCTCCGTGCCAAAGTGGATTTGCGTTGGCCGAAATGCCTTGTTGGCCGAAGTGGGGGCTTGCCAAAGTGGGCTTGCCGATACGAAGCCTCCGTGCCGAAGTGGATTTCCCTCTGTGCCGAAGTGGAGCTTCTTGCCGAAATTTCCCCTTGCCTAAGTGGATTCGTACAGAAATGACTTAGGCACAATGTCTGGCTGAAGCTGTGCCGAAATGGAGCCTCCGTGCCGAAGTCTCCTTGCCGAGGTGGAGCGGAGCTTTGCCGATGTGAGCCAAAGCTTGCCTAAGTGGAGACAAGGATTGCCTAAGCGGAGACAAAGCTTTCCTAAGCGGAGACAAAGCTTTGCCGATGTCTCTCCTCTCTTTGCCGAAGTGGAGCAAAGCTTTGCCGATGTGAGCCAAAGCTTGCCTAAGTGGAGACAAGGCTTTGCCGAAGTGAAGACAAGCCTTGGTTGGAATGGCCTATCTCATGCTCAAGCGGACTCGTATAGAAACGACTTAGGCGCAATTCCAGCCTTGTCCGATTCTTCGTATTTCCACACTTAGCTATTTTTCCATCGATCGCAGCTGGGTGGGTTTTGACCCCAACAGTTAGCCCCCCCAGCTCGGTAGTTTCAGCTATGATAGTGCCGAGGTAAAGGAAGTCTAAGCTGGGATCAATGTGCTGTGCCGAAGTCGCCCTTTGCCGAAGTGGCGAAGTGGTGCCGTCGCCGAAGTGGTCCTTTTCCCCGTCGAAGTCGTCCTTTGCCGAAGTGGCGAAGTGGAGCTCTCTTTTCACCGAAGTCTCTGCTTGCCAAAATCTCCTTTCGCCAAAGTGATCTCCCCGTTGTTGCCGAAGTGATTTCCTTTGATGGACGAAATGGAGAATCATTTCAATGTGAAAATTGAAATGGAGAATTGGAGTTTCGACCGTTCTAGGATGAAGCAAGAAGCGAGTCTCCAAGCGTGTTCTTCAAAGCGACGAGCTTCTAAGAGTGGATCCAAGCGTGAGGTACCCGATTCACCAGAGTCTACTCTTTCTACTACAGAATCTTTGGAGCGTCTTAGGCATCGGTTCAAAATCTCTGAAGAGATTGAGCTTATCCTTCCGTCATCATTATATTGAGCCGATGAAAAGGGTAAGAGTTTGGGCGGGTCGTCAAAGAATAACGTGGTCGACCTTGCCAAAGTCGATGGTAACCTTGAACTTCTTGCACTGCTTCGTGGTGATGGACCGCCTTTGTTAGATGCCAAAATCGAGAAGCTCCAGGATGGAAAGCTAGGTACGCTAGCGCTGATGATGAGTTTCACAGGTTGGTTACCGCATTGGACAACGACTTAGTGGTTTCACCGATTTCTGAAGATTCGACCGACGTTACGCTTGGTAATGAATATGTCGAAGCATTAGCGGCGGATGTCGGCGTTCGCATTTTCTCTGGATCAAATAAGGGTAATCACGGCTTGACTTTGCTTAGCCAGAAGAAGCTTTTGAATCCAGGACGACAACCGACTCCTCCGATGATGATGATGGTGTGTCTTCAAGGGGTAAGATATGATGATGACGGGGCGTGCTGAACCCGTTACAGCGAAGACTTTGCTTATCTTGTTTTATGTCATTGTGTTTGACTTCATTTGGACATGGTGCCTGGATGGCTTTATTTTTATCGACTTATTATGTTTGCCTAGTGGCTTTTGCTTTTGTTGTGTTATTTCTCTGTTGTTGAAACGCGTTGCTTGAATGCTTTTTATACAAAGAGGATCGATCTGTTTCACTATATCTTGTGTTAACATTAATGCCAACAATTCGTTTGTTGGGTTTAAGATGATCATTCCGATTCTATGTTAACGTAAACATATTCGCTCCGATAATGAGCATAGGTGTTTTGACCAACGATTTGTTTGTTGGGTTTTTAGATGAACATTTCGGTTTATGGATACGCTACCATAAGCATATCCGCTCCGACAATGGACACGTAGTACTG